>VDFB02327915.1:0-19727 GCA_007258455.2 Sequoia sempervirens | reverse complement strand
AAACTAGTTAGTTACACTTCAGCTGAAACTGGTAGTTAGTTACCAATCTTAATCAGTAGATTATATAGAGTGTTACAGACAAGGCATCAAACCTTACCCTGGAAAGGATGGTGTAGTTGTGCCATCAAAGACAGTAGTCGATGTATTATGGAGCAAGAACAAGCAGATGAACGGACAGGCCGTAAATCAAGTCACCCCTTAATAAAAAAAGATCAAAGGGAATGCAGCCCGCATCTAGTCCCAATGTTGTGGTAGAAAACCATCAACTTTTTGCCCCTCCTCATCCTCAAAGTGAACAACTCATTACAAGCAAAAAACCAAAGGGACCTTTGGAAAGTGCATTTCAAAATGAGAGTCGAGACATTGCCGACCAACATGTAGCAAGATGTATTTATGCAAATGGATTGTCTTTTAATGTTGTTCGCTCTCCATATTGGAAAGGGATGTTGAAAACAGTTAATGAAGCTCCAAAAGGGTACAAGGACCCAAATTATGAGAAGGTGTGTGGCACCTTATTGGAAAAAGAGGTCAAGAACGTTGAAGATGCATTGCAGCCCATAAGGGATTCATGGGTTGAGACAGGTGTATCCATTGTTTCAAACGGGTGGAAAGATGCAAAAAATTGGCCCTTGATCATGTCGTAGCGGTGTCCCCTAAAGGGGCAATGTTTTTGAAAACTGTTGATTGTGAGGGACAGGTGAAAGATGGCCAGTTTATTGCTGATATTCTCATCGCAGCCATTGAGGAAGTGGGTCCCTGTAATGTTGTTCAAGTAGTAACGGACAACACAAAGAATTGTAGAGTTGTCAGCTTGTTGGTTGAGGAACGATATTCACATATCTTTTGGACACCTTGTGTGGTCTACTCTCTCAATCTTATGCCACAAAAGATTGGGAATAAAATTGATTGGATCAAAAATTTGTATGCAGAGGTTGAGGACATCCAAATGTTCATCACCAACCACCGCATGTCTCAAGGCATTTTCAGATCATTTTCAAAACTGGAGCTATTGAAGGTAAGTTAAGTAGCATAAAATTTTACATTTTCATAATTTGATTGTGTATTCTAATTCTCCTTTAGAGTTTGTTTTTAAATTTTAATTATTTTATTTTGTATTTTTAATAGGTTGCAGAGACCTATTTTGCCTCTTAACACAATCATCTTTAGACAACTTGTGAAAGTTAGCGAGGCGATTTCTAGGATATGATTAGCCAAAATTGGTTTATATAGCAGCAAGGCAACAAAAATTAAGCAAATGATATTAGACGACTCATGGTGGGATCGTGTGGAGTATCTCCTTAGCTTCACCAAGCCCATTTTGAGCATGATTCGCTATACTAACATGGACAAGCCTTGCATTGGAGAAATATATGTTGGCATTGACTCAATGATTGAGAAGATGAAGAGCATCATAAATACAAAAGAGCAAGACCCTGAAGAGACTTTCTTCAAACAAGTGCATGCAATTGTTGAAGAAAGATGGAACAAAATGACCACTCCATTACATCTTCTTTCCTTCGCATTGACTCCAAAATACTACAGTGTTGAGATTCTTTTTGTGCCAGGAAGGCTTCCCCCATATAGAGATTTTGAAGTGGTTGAAGGGTACAAGGCAGCATTCCATAGACTCTTCTCTAAAACAGAATTGCGAGATGTAGTCAGGAATGAGTTCGTTGATTTTGTGCACTCAAATGGTCAAAGTGTTGAGGCTCTTCATGATAGGTTTAAGAAGGATGCTCATAGTTGGTGGTACTTCCGTGGTCAATTCTTCCAACACTTGCAACCCCTTGCAATCAAAGTTTTATCACAAGTAAGTTTAATAAATTTATTTTTTAGTCCTTAAAGTTTTAATAAATATAATGTATAACTTTAATTGTTTACTTTGTCTTCATAGGTTGCTAGTTCATCTACATCTGAGAGGAATTGGAGCACATATTCTTTCATCCACTCAATAAAGCGCAATAGATTGCACTCCAAAAGAGCAGAGAACTTAGTATACGTGCATTCCAACTTGTGTCTCCTTTCGCACACACAACATGAGTACAAGGAAGGGGACACAAAGTTGTGAGATATAGAGCCAAAGCATACGGATTTGGATGCTTCCACTTCCCAGCATATTGCATATGAGGATTCTGAAAGCCAGCACACTTTTAGTGCAAGTGGCATTGGAAGTACCATTGGCGCTACTTGTGGTTCATCTAATGTTCCTACATCATCTAACGTCAATGATGATGATGATGTTGATGATTTAAAAAATCCATTTGATGATTAAAACTAAAAGTGTTGAACTTGATATTATTATTTTAATATTGAACTTGAAGTTTGAACGATGAATATTTATCATGCATGTTTTAAATGACATTCAAGTTTATGGTAGTTTTGTTTTTTATAAAATCTTTATATGATGTTATGTGATATAAGATCTGCACAAGTGGATCGATTGCAGGGATGTTGGGTGAGGGTGTAGAAACCCCTATTCTCACTGTTTCTGAAAACTGCTTGTTTTGCTTGTTTTTTTTCTTGTTTTGATTTTTTTTAGGTTTTTTTGCATATACAGATAAAATGCGATTTTGAAAGAAATGGCTTACAAAATTTAAATAAAATATTACAATACTAAAAATGATAGAATCTACTGGATATATTGATGCCAGAATATTTATTGATCTTCTATGCTGAATACAATTTAGATCGGATCACATGTAAATTAAAAAGCTACAACATTTTTGATGAAAACCTGGTTATGCAGCAGCCTGAGATGCCCATGAAATGGTACGGCCATCATAGAAATCAGCTTCTCCCTTAGCCTGATATTTGCAGATGAAACCAGAAGGATATGCGCCCCTGTTGGTGAAGTCAGAATGCCCAAAAGAGAGGCGCTTTTCCCTATGTAAAAAGTACGGCCCTGTACTTGATAGTACGGCCCAACAGCAGCAAAGTACGGCTCAGCAACAGCAATAATAAATCTGTACGGCCCTTGAAAGATGTGTCCAGAGCTTGGAAAATGGACGCCTAAAATGAAGAACCCTTCCCGGAAGAGTTTCAAACCAAAACCCTAAAGATAACTCAAAGAGTGATGCTCTGTGATAACCTCTGGATGAAGCTATCTCTCTGACAAGCAATAGATCAGCTGATATTTCACAGCCTCTGAACTGCAGACACTGAAGATGGCACGTTCTCCAATGCAGAATGAAAACTGGAACCCTAGGCTTTGTTCTTTAAAGAAGCACTTGGCAAAAATTCGATTTCATAACATAATGAATTGAGTTTATTTCAAAGAAACTTATACTTCCTCAGTTGGGTCGATTTCTCTCAAAAAAGCACCATTTAAAATAATCTTGAAATTTCACTTTTAATTATTCAATAGTTGGATGCCCCTTTTTAATTAAAATAATTAATTAAAAATGGCCCCTTCTTAATGATGGTCGACCCCCTTTGAAAAATCACTTAAGTTATAATATTAAATAATATTATAACTTTATAATATTAGCTTCAAAATAATTAATATTTATTTTGACAAATAAATATTAACATCTCTCTCAAAATACATTCGATTAACGAACCGTCTGAAGCCGGGTGATAAGTGATTGAATCTGCATATGACCAGACCATATTGCTAAAAATAGCAGGGGTGCTCCGCTGAGTGACTCCACTTACTAAAAATAGTAAGTCAAGCAAATGATGTCCAAACGACTCCGAACGAAAGCCAAGCTAAATGATTCTGCCAACTGAAGCCAAGCCAAGCCTCAACCAGACCCTCTATCCACCCTATCAGCCTACGAGGGTCACATAATAGGCTAATCAAAGATCTGAGAGATGTCAACTGGAAGGGGGCATTACAGTCCGCCCCTCCTGAAATTGCTTGTCCTCAAGCAATCTCAACTCCGGATGCTGTAAAATCTCCTCACTCTCCCACGTAGCATCCTCTACTGGTAAATCTCTTCACTTCACCAAATATTCCCTGATAGTCCTCCCCTCGTGAGCGTCTTTCTCCTCAGAGATTCCAGGATCGACTCAGGGACTAAGATCAACTTTCCCTCGTCATCTAAGGGAGGTAATACTGCTGAAGGTACCACACGATGTCCTAACGCCTTCTTGAGACGTGACACATGAAAAACATTGTGGACCTTACTATCCGCCGGGAGCTCTAGCTCATAAGCCACCTCTCCAACATGCCTTAGAATCCTGAAAGGACCATAATACCGCAGCTTAAGCTTCTCCGAACCACTCTTCCTAAGAGTAGACTGACGGTAGGGCTGCAGCATGAGATATACCATGTCTCCCACCTCAAAAGATCTCTCTGTCCTCTTCTGATCTGCATACTGCTTCTGCTGATTCTGTGCCTTAGCAATATTTTCCTTAAGAGCCCTCATAGTGTCCTGACTCTCCTGCAGTAAATCTCCAGCACTAGGCACTCTACTGTCACTCAGTAGCAAATCCAGGAAGCTAGGCGCCTCATAACCATACAACGCCATGAAGGGGGACATCTGAATGGTCATGTGAAAAGTAGTATTGTAACAATACTTGCACAAATATATCCACTTGACCCATGCCTTTTGCTGCCCTGCAATGTAATTCCTGAGGTAGCCTTCCACCCATTTGTTCACTATTTCCGTCTGACCATCGGTCTGTGGGTGGTAACTGGTGCTCGGTGTAAGCTCGGTCCCACAAAGTATGAACACCTCCTGCTAGAAGTGACTTAGGAACTGACTATCCCTGTCGCTAACTATGCTCCGAGGCAACCCATGTAATCTGAAAACCTCACGGAAGAAAACCTCTGCTACCTGTGTAGCTGTGTAAGTGGTGGTGATCGGAAAGAAGTGGGCATACTTCGTTAGCCGATCCACAACTACATATATGCAATCACGTCCCTGGGCTTTAGGCAAGCCCGTAATAAAATCCATCGACATGCATTCCCACTTCCTATCAGGAATCGAAAGTGGCTGCAACAATCCTGCCGGATACGTGTTCTCCTGCTTGTTCTGCTGACAAACAGGGCACTCACGTACATACTGAAGAACATCTGCCTTAAGTCCCTTCCATGTAAACCTTTCCCGAACCTGTCTGTATGTTTTGAAGTACCTGGGATGCCCTGCTGTAGGTACATCATGGAAGGCTCGCATAATGGTGTTCTTCATCTCTGATCCTGGGATCAAGAAAATCCTGTTCTTGTAAATGATCAAGTCATTCACAAGTGTGTACCTGGTGTCCACCATAGATCCCTCAACAATACCAGATGCCCAAGTATCCTTGGCATACTCTGCCACAATCAAATGCCTCTAGTCCTCTGCAATATGTACCATAGAACTCAGATAAGGCCGGCATGAGAGAGCGTCAACAACAACATTCTGGGTACCTTTGATGTAGGCGATATCAAAGTCATATGCCTGTAACTTACTCACCCACTTCTGCTGATGGTCATTTAAATCTTGCTGCCCTAGGAAATGCCTCAAGCTATTATGATCAGTCTTAATACAAAACTTACTGCCCACGAGATATTGCCTGAATTTGGCCAGGGCATGCATTATGGCCAGCATTTCCTTATCATAGATACTATAAAGCCTCTCTAGTCCTCTGAGTTTTCTGCTCTCATAAAAAATTGGGTGCTTGTCCTGCATAAGCACCGCCCAATGCCTCACCGTAAGCATCACAATCAAGCCTGCGCTTCAGAAATCTCGCAAGGTTAACACAGACACATAGTCATCACTCCTTGAACTCACAAACACTCCTATGCCTCGTGAGTCCAACAAAATGCACCTTTTTTTTCAACAACCACAGGTGTTGCATGTATGGAATAACCACTACAACAAATCTGCGATAGAAACCACATAACCCAAGGAATCCTCGCAGCTGTGTAAGGTTCGCTGGAGTAGGCCAATCTACGATAGCACAGATCTTCTCAGGATCCATCCACACTCCCTCTGCACTGATGATATGGCCTAAGTATAACAACTCATTCATCCCTAAATCACACTTGGATTCCTTGGAATACAAGGACTCCCTCTCCAAAATGTTGAGTATTGTATCCAAATGAGCCAAATACTCTTGCCAAGTCCTGCTGTAAATCAGAATATCATCGAAGAAGACAAGTACATATCTCCTCAGATGTGAGTGGAAGACCATGTTCATGGTGGATTGGAATGTCGTTGGAGTGTTGGTTAGCCCAGATGGCATCACCACAAACTCGAAGTGTCCACAATGACAATGAAACGCAGTCTTCTCAACATCCTGCTCACAGACTCTAATCTGGTGATATCCCGATCTCAAGTCTATCTTCGAGAAGTAACAGGCACCATGGAGCTCATCAATAAGCTCATCTATACGGGGTATGGGATACCTGTTCTTGATGGTCCTCTTATTCAGGACTCTGTAATCAATGCACATGTGAAGTGTACCATCTTTCTTCTTCACTAGAACCACTGAAGAAGCAAATGGTGATTTACTTGGTCGAATGTGACCCATAGCAAGCAACTCCTTGATAGTCTTTTCTATCTCATCCTTAAGCCGCTTTGGATGCCTGTAAGGAGTAATCATGACGGGCTTAGTGCCCTCCTCAAGCTCTATGATGTGCTCAATACCCTTGTCTGGAGGTCTCCCTGGTGGAATGTCACTGAAAACCTTCCCATGCTTAACTCTCAACTGCTGAATGTTAGGATGATATTCAGTCTTATGTTGTCCCTCCTGTGTAGGCGTCAAAGTGCACTCGGCAACCCACTCAACCATGTCATGACGCATAAGTCTCTCCATCCGTCGGAAGGAAATAGTCCTGACGTTACTGTCCCGAATGGCCTTCAGGATATGAGTCTTCCCATCCACATCAAACTGAATCTCCATGTCTTTGAGACGAAGTGTGACTTCCTCAAGGGAATGAAGCCACTTCATGCCCAAAACTAAATCAATGTCTCCCATATTCACTACGTAATAATCAGCCTTGAATTCATAATTATTCAAGCACAAAGGAAGATCCTTAATCACACGGTCACATCTGAGAGTGTAACCATCAGCCACCTTAACCCGAATGCCCTCAAACTCCTCGGTCATGAGTCCCCGTTTCTCCACAAATCTAGCATCAATAAAATTGTGGGTGGCTCCTGTGTCTAGAAGGGTGATGACCCTTTGACCCGCCAAAACTCCACGAAGTCTAAAAGATCCCTCCTGCTGAATGCTAGACAACCATGCCTCCTGAATTTGGAGCTCTGACTCTGCCTCTGCCTTAGGCTCTGAAGCCTCTGATTCTGACTCCTCATAACTCTCCTGCTGTTCGGAACTCTCAGATTTCAAACCCTCGTAATAAGCCCACATTACTCTATTGGCCTTACCCTTAGGCCGCAAAGGACAATCGTGGTTAGCGTCGTAGGGACCTTTGCAGTAGAAGCAAAGCTTCTTCCTGCGCAAATCATTAAGAGCCTCACGATCCAAGGGTGCTGCTGATTTACCCTTTGAGTCACTCTTAAAATCAGATCTCTCCTTATTCTTATTAAATCCCTTATTGTCCCTGAATGAAGTAGTATTTCTGGAGTTGAACTTGCTGGATGGTGCTGCAAGTTCCATGCTGCGTGCCTTCCTCATAGCTTCCTGTAGTGAAAGAGGATCAAACGCCTTGATCCAACCTCTCAAGGGTTCCAACAATCCCTCAACGAAGAGCACAACTAGACGCCTCTCTGATATGTTGGGAACCATCACAGACAACCGCTGGAAGTCTCCTATGTAGGTCTCCAAACTACCAACCTGTCTCAACTGTGCCAAGTCTCTGAAGTAAGACTCAGGATCCTTCTTGTCGAATCGTTCGACCAATCTGTCTACGAACTCCTGGTAAGTGGTGATACGATCATGCTGAAGTGTCACCATCCCATGATGCCACCAGTTGTAATCTGCCCCCTCAAGGTGCAAGGTAGCATATCTGATAGCGTCCTCCTCTGCCATGGGACGCAATGTAAGGAAAGTATCCAGCTTACTGATCTAAGTCTGAGCTGTAACCTTACCACTGCCGTCAAACATAGCTAGTGTGAGCTTGTTTGTGGCGTGCTTCAAGTCACCATTCTGATGCCTAGGCCTCCTATCCGGCCTGTTCCTGTAATGCTCTCGCCTCGTGTGATAAACCTGTCAAAAGTAATCCTCTCTCTGACCTCTGGGGTCAATAACTCCCACTCATCGTTCGCTGCCATAAGAATATCAGCAAACACTACCTCAGGCTCCTCATCTGCCATAGGCCCATCGGGCTCCTGTCTCACAAAAGTCGGACGGGTAGGCCTATCTGCTGTCCGTGACACAGTCCTGGGTATCCTCCGTGAACTTGCATCACTCCTAGCCTCATCACGTCGTGGTGATGGTCTCCTAGGTGAACCAATCCTATGGATTGCCATGGTCAACTGCTGCAATACATCAGTTACCTGCTGTTGGCCTGTCCAAAGATCTCTGAGAGTATGTAAGACCTCTGCATCATCATTATCCCTAGGGTTTTGAGGAATCTCTGTTCTGTCAGCCATAGTACCCGGCTGCCTATTCACTCCCTGTTCCCTGTCAATCAAAGCTCTCCTGCGAGTATAATATCTGTGAGGCCTAACCTCCTGTGGCTGCATATGAATCCCAAACCCTCGTGTTGGCAAGAAACCACTGATACCATGAGAAACCCCTATTCTCACTGTTTCTAAAAACTGCTTGTTTTGCTTGTTTTTTTTCTCGTTTTGATTTTTTTTGAGGTTTTTTTGCATATACAGATCAAATGCGATTTTGAAAGAAATGGCTTACAAAATTTAAATAAAATATTACAATACTAAAAATGATAGAATCTACTGGATATATTGATGCCAGAATATTTATTGATCTTCTATGCTGAATACAATTTAGATCGGATCACATGCAAATTAAAAAGCTACAACATTTTTTATGAAAACCTGGTTATTGCAGCAGCCTGAGATGCCCATGAAATGGTACGGCCATCATAGAAATCAGCTTCTCCCTCAACCTGATATTTGCAGATGAAACCAGAAGGATATACGCCCCTGTTGGTGAAGTTAGAATGCCCAAAAGAGAGGTGCTTTGCCCTATGTAAAAAGTACGGCCCTGTACTTGATAGTATGGCCCAACAGCAGCAAAGTACGGCTCAGCAACAGCAATAATAAATCTGTACCGCCCTTGAAAGATGTGTCCAGAGCTTGGAAAATGGACGCCTAAAATGAAGAACCCTTCCCGGAAGAGTTTCAAACCAAAACCCTGAAGATAACTCAAAGAGTGATGCTCTGTGATAACCTCTGGATGAAGCTATCTCTATGACAAGCAATAGATCAGTTGATATTTCATAGCCTCTGAACTGCAGACACTGAAGATGGCACGTTCTCCAATGCAGAATGAAAACTGGAACCCTAGGCTCTATTCTCTGAAGAAGCACTTGGCAAAAATTCGATTTCATAACATAATGAATTGAGTTTCTTTCAAAGAAACTTATACTTCCTCAGTTGGGTCGATTTCTCTCAAAAAAGCACCATTTAAAATAATCTTGAAATTTCAATTTTAATTATTCAATAGTTGGACGCCCCTTTTTAATTAAAATAATTAATTAAAACTAGCCCCTTCTTAATGATGGTCGACCCCCTTTGAAAAATCACTTAAGTTATAATATTAAATAATATCATAACTTTATAATATTAGCTTCAAACTAATTTTATTTATTTTGACAAATAAATATTAATATCTCTCTCAAAATACGTCCGATTAACGAACCATCTGAAGCCGGGTGATAAGTGATTGAATCTGCATATGACCAGACCATATTGCTAAAAATAGCAGGGGTGCTCCGCTGAGTGACTCCACTTACTAAAAATAGTAAGTCAAGCAAATGATGTCCAAACGACTCCGAACGAAAGCCAAGCTAAATGATTCTGCCAACTGAAGCCAAGCCAAGCCTCAACCAAACCCTCTATCCACCCTATCAGCCTACGAGCGTCACATAATAGGCTAATCAAAGATCTAAGAGATGTCAACTGGAAGGGAACATTACAGAGGGGCTCTCGAAACAGAACCGCTATTGATGCTTATGAAATCGGTGCTATCGAAGTTGGTGATGGAGGATGTGGAACTAGACCAACCAGTTATGGATCCTACCCGTAGTGACAGCCTATGCCTGCTCCATTGCTTGTGTCCTCATCCCGAGAGTGGAGAAATCTTTCCAAAAGCGCTCGCTCGACTTGATGATGCAATCAAGTGCTTATTCATTTCCACCCTTGCCCAAGACTACCCTATTTGCCTTGTCCTATGATTAAAAACCCCGCCCCCTAGGGGTGGATATGCATGGTTGGGTTTGCCTCAGGTGGGAAACTATAGTTCTCAGAAATAGAGACGAATCTCCCTCCCTTTGTTTGTTTGCTTCCCCTCTGACCCCCTTGAGTTCCCTCCCTCTCCAGTAGTTGGGTATGGATAGGAGACGAAATGACATGCAGGGCAAGACCCCACTAATATTTGCAGACCCTGTCGACCATAAGGCGAATATGATCGGCGGTGTCCGCCTTATGGATGGTGGGGTCTGCCGTTATGGGTAGTTGTTGAGTGGGCCTTCATCCTCCCACAACTATCTCCAAGGAACAACTAAACAAAACGGTGAACCCCCCAAGGGAGGAGATAGTTGGGGTTAGGTGGACAGTCCCTTCTATCTCCCCCCACCCTCCCCTAGTAGTTGTATCAATCCTCTATCAAATTCGTTTAACCTCCCAAGGTCAGCAAGCTTCCATAACCTCTGGAATCAAACTATTGCTTCCAACTTTATTTCCTCCCACCCAAGGCAAATAGGATGGTGGGGTTGGTGGCATCAGGCAAGACCCCACCACTCGTAGCGGCCTCAACCCCACCATTCGTAGCGGCCCCAACCCCACTAACCAAAGGCCCCAACCCCACGCGAGCTTCGCCCACCGCCCGAGCTTCACTCACTGCTCGACTATGCCTTATGGGTGGTAGCAAAGCTTGGGTGGTGGCAGAGCTTGGGTGGTGGCAAATGCCTTGGTCAGTGAGGTTTGGCCTAGGGCGGTGGGGTTCTCCTTGGGTGGTGGGGTTGGCCTTGGGATAAGGGCGTTGATAATATATATATATATAGCTATCACAGTTGCACGGAGATGCATCTCTAACCCCTGGAATACATCTTGGATACTGAGACGTGTTTCCCTGAACCGAAAACTTGTCGAAGACGTCTCCTCAATTTTTCATTTAAAAAAACATAAATATTAAAAACACTACATTTTGGCAAGTTTCCATATGAAAAGAAAAACGTATTGACAATTCTAAATTTCAATGTGTAATATCAAATATGTAGTATGAACTCTTTGACATTTGTGTGTTTAAACTTTAAATTTAATGTTAAACTTTACCAATGTTCTTGTTTTGAAAGTTCAATGTCATGATATTTTCAATTTTAATGTAGCAAATTTATAAATTATTAAATTATATTAAAAAAAAATGGCGTCTTCAAGTACACTCATCTCCTATTTTCAAAAATAGACATACTGGTATTGGTACCAATCTCCCGTACCAGTACCAATACCAGTCTCCTGGCAACTATGATATATATATATATATATATAATTTTTACATGTTTTTTGTACGGACGAACCCAAAACAAACCCAACCCCAAAAAAATTTTAGCCGAATCCGCAAACCCGAACTAGGACCAAAACCAACAATACAACTGAAAAATCAAACTAAGGAAAAAGTATTAAAGTGGTATGACAAAACAATGCAGGTTAATAAAATGTTGTATACAAACTTTGAAAGAAGAACTTGATCCCAAGCCAGGGTAAGTTTTGTAGCAACTAGCGTGATGAAATCCCACAAAGGGAGACGAGAAAGCAATCAAGGAAGAAAATAGTGACTTAATGATAAATGACACATAGCAACTAGTTGAATTGTCACCTAATAAAGTGGGGACAAGAACCAAATGGGTTAAGATTAAATACAAATCAAATAGTTCAAATGATAACTAAAAGATTCCTAAGTTTAAATGATCCAGTTAGAGGTCATGCATCAGCTAATGCTTGAGGAAGTGACAAAGTGGGGTTGAAACTAGTCAGGTTAAATATCCCACAGCATCAATCATCACTGCCAGAACTTGCACCCATTAACCAGGACTTTCCAGGAGGTTACAGATGCCCTTGCTATTATGGATCAAGAGTGCTTCACCATGGAGTTTTCCCCCCAAACATGCACACTTAGCTTAACAACATTTTATCCCATTAAACCAAACCTAAATGATAGACAGTACATTTGCTATCTACATGTTTAACACAAGTGTAACAACTTGAAATCCACCAAAACCTCCAGTTTGTCCACAAGCCCATGAAGAATCAACATCACTTTCTTTAATTCCCTGGCCATTCAAACTCCATTGATATCTTGTAGTAAATTAACAAAATGGCTTAGAAAAGTCTATTCCAAAATCTACAGATATTCTTGTTAAAATCCATCACCATCAAGGTAGAATTTAAAATTTGTTAGTAAAATTTGAAAAAACTGACTGCATACTCACTCTGAGCAAAACCAAAATATTCTAATACTATTGTTAAGGACATGAAAATAGGGAAGCAGATAAAGAGCATAAAATTGGCTAGAAATTTACACAAGAAAACAATGCCCTAGATAAATTGGCAGCTAGAGAGCAAAATACTAGACATCAAAGAGTGGAGCAAAAGCTGTAAAGAGCAAAAATATTTGCTGAAAAAAAAACATGAGAGTTTGCTCAGAAATCAAGGTTGGACACCAAACATAGGTGTCTCCCTTCAAAGTATCAAGACAGAACTACAAGCTGATAATTAAATTATAAATTGCTGCATGTGGGAGATTGTACATGTTTGTTTAAGATACAAAATTTAAATTGCTTATACGTATTGGGCAATTCCTGTTTCTTGTGATGATGCAAAAAGATGCTTAAGTTTACCATAGGGTTAACATGTTTGCAGTTGTACAATGTAGGAAAGAAATGACAATATAAAAGGGAGGCAAGCCCACTTTGTTAGGGGCTTCAACGCATAATTAAAAAAAATACAAACATATGATTCACACAATGCAAACCTTTTAACAGAACCTACTTCCAAGATCAAGCAAGTGAAAAGACCAATATGAGCAGAACATGGTGCACCAGACAACAACTGTTAATTTATTAAAAAGAATGAAAGGGACTTTACCTTCTTTAATTCAAAAGGTCGTTTTGTTTCAATCTCAAGGGTGTGAAATGCTCCAATCTGCATAATCGTGTAGCAGACAATTTCAATAAGAATTCCAATTGGATGTTCCCACATGGTTAAAACTTATAACATATAAAGTGCACAAAGAAGCTTGCAGAGAAAATTAATAACCTTCACATGCTCATTCTCAGAAACATTTTTGCCACGAATTCGTAAGATTGCCGCCACATTATCATAATCTATGGCCTATCATACCATATGTCAGATATATTTAATATAATCAGGATGCAGACTTACAAAAGGTAATGTTGAAAAACTCAATAATAACTCATAAAATAAGTCATGTGATGCAATGCCTTGAAAACTTATATCATCCTATTTGGCCATCCAAATTAAACACCATTTTTAACAAATTCATCAAGAACTAATAAGACATACAAACATGTCCATATAGGTAAAATTAAAATACACACACTAAACAGAAATGTAACTACCAGCTCTGTCCAGCTGAAAAGAATTTCCTTGTCTCAAATTCCAGAAGCTACTCTAAAACTTTAAACAATATACATATATACACATGTTTATGTATGTCTATACAAGTGCTGTCTAGGTGAGCAGAAATTGTAATACCTTAACTTCAATCTCCAGCTTTAGCTTAACACGTTCTACATCTCTGTCTCCGGAAGAAGACTCTCTTTGAACTTTCCTACAAGCAACGCCAAAACCAGATTGTTTATTTCCAAGAGAAAGTGGCACAGACAGATTGATTAGTTTGATATACAGAAAACAAATGGTAGTCTCTAAGGCTTCTAACATGTGAAGAGTTCACTTCTACCTAGAGTTGCCGAACTCATTGAGTTTTTTGAGGAAAAATGGACAACCTTTTAATTCATTTTTTTCCAAAAGCATGTGTCCAGACTCCAAAAAAGGTTTTGCCATTAAACAAATCACACTGTAATTGTGATTCCATTTATATTTGGAACGAGCTACAGTGACTAAGCCAATATACTCAAGGCAAGAGCTTATGTCGTCCTCCTCTGGTCTGAGAATTGCTAGACGTCGGTGGGTCTGTAAGTTGGCATAAATAATACAATTCTAAATCATAAAAGTTAAGACTCATGAATTTCTTAAAATGGCAAACCTAATATGTATCATTTGGAAAGGTTACCACATTCCAGTTGATGAATTGAACCTAAAATAATCCACTACTATGTGGAGGATGTGCCTGCAAAGTTTGAAACATGTGCCACCAGAGTGGTAGTATAAAGTACAATTTATGTCTACACCACAGCCTGTCTAAAAATGCTCATAATTTAAGCCTAATCTGCAATTCATAAATATTAGAAAAGTGTGTTTGCCTCAGTATGCGTTTTGGAATTCCGTGGCATCGATGCATGATGCCTCACTCAAACTACAATGGCTAGGAGCCACTGTTACTTAAACAAAGATAAGTGTATTTAATGTGCGTGAGATTTTCACAGTCCATCTGATGGATGAAGAGCTTCTGGAAAGATTGTGTGTGTTTTAGTTTTCATCAATTTTCAAGTCACACTCTTCGATCCACTTTTTGATCCATCATGAGGATGAGGAAAAACATATCTCCAAAGGGCTGGTTAAGGGGGCATTTGAAAACTCCCACACGAAAATAAAGCAGCCCACAATTCAAAGGGCATGTCACCTAGGTCATGAACTGTTGAAATATGGCCATAAGCGGTCATGGACTGCTGAAAGATAACTATGTAATGTTATGAGCTGTTAAAATATAGGCATGTGAGGTGAAATATGTAAACATGATTGTGTGCGGCTGTGGAATATCGAGAATTGAGATGCATTCCTAAGTCCGAAACGGTGTACCCCGAGTTCAACTTCACTCGACAATAAGGCAATCCCCATTCTCGACCCGACAGGGCAATAAGCTACCCATTGGACTTTGCTTGGGATTTCAAATTTGCCAATACACAACAACAACCGTTCTGAAAGTGAAATAGAAAACAAAAACGGAAAAAATACAACTAGAGTAAATTCAAGCAGCTTAAATTTTCAAAATGGGCAATTAATAAAAATGCAAAAAAAAAAAAATATTATCGCACCTGACAGTGGTTGCCACAACCTTATCACCTTTGGAAACAAGATTGTATACGTGCCACAGATCATCAGCTTCCTCTGGCACAAGCTGAGAAAGCAATTGCAATTATGCAAGTTTCAATACTTCATTAATTTATTAAACTCATCAAAACAGGAAATATGGATAGAATACTTCATTCAATTATAAAATTGAACAAACAGGAAACATGGGTATAACGTGAATTGTTTGTACCTTGGCCGTCCCAGGACCCTGTGGAGTAATGTTCTTGTGCACAAGCTTCATTTCTGTTGTTATTCACAGTGCTCTGTAGCTGTCAAGGTAAAGCCCTAAATATTGTTCGATTTTTTATTTTTAAGAATAATCTGATTCTCTGAGTCCAAGGATTTCCATCTGTATGTAAAATTACTTCCACCTTATGAAGGATTAAAGTCCAGGAATCGCCATATATTAGAGGCTCTCACAAAGCTTGCAGAGGTGTATCAATTCGAAGGTATATATTAGAGCCTCATATGCAACGTCTTATGTATTTTTTATTTTTTTTGCAAGATGTGTTACGGATGTTGCTTTTACTTAGAATAGGATAGAAGATTTTTAGTACCTGCCGACATGTAGAACTATGTTTCCAAACGGTGAATAATCAGTGTATTTTTAGCCAATTATTTTGTGGCAGGAAAATTTGAGGGTTTGGTAATGTTTTGAGGAATTAAGATGAATTTTTTTTTTAAAAAACATGTTTTGAACTATATTTATGGAGGATTTGATTGGTTGTGAAGATTTGAGTCATTTTTGCAACCTTCATGTAGATCAAGAGAGGCAAGTATTTTTCAATAGTAAAAAAAAAAACTTTTTTAGTTTACTATGCAATATCGAGTGATTTTTTAGTAATAATCTATTCGAGTCTTTAATGTTTTTTGTACTAGATGAGGGTTGTTTAGTACATTTTACAAAACCATTTAAGGACTTAATAATTACAAAGCATTAATGTAAAGTGGTTAAAAAGCGAGTTTGTAGGTGTTCCATCAACCAATAGGATGTTGAATATTTGAGTGTTAAGGGTTATTTTTTTAGTTTGGATTAAAAAGATGTGAGGTTTTTAAGGTCGGGGTAGCTTTGTCTTTGTCAACGTGGTGGCAAATCGGGAGCTTTCTTGTTTGGGAAGTTGTTTGGATTGAATGCACATAATGCAAATGTGTGTCAACTTTAGAAAGCATTATAGCTATGCATTCTAGCTTGTTTTTTATATTACGAAATCGTCCTTGGGTGGTGAGTTGTCTATCTTTCATAGTTCTATGGACATTGATGTTCTTTAGAAGGAAAAATAAAATATGTGGAAGGGTAGAAAGTGGTGGGGACCACTTAATAGGTGGGAAACATTGCAACGTTTGCATATTACTTTTTAATGCAAGCCTTTTAAGGTCTATTTGAAAGCATGTCAGTCCTTTTTGCTACAAGTCTGCATTGTGCAAGATTTTGAGAATAATAGGTTTGATAGATTTTGTGCATTGCATGATTGGTGAAGAGATGGGTGATGAGAAGAGTATTAAATTTTGAGAATAATATTGTAAATATCTATTATATTATTATATATAATAAGTTAATTAATATTACTATTTATGATATTATCAATTAAAGTATTTTATAATATTGCATATTGTAGATTTGTTGATTTTAGCTTGAGAAACTTGTAATTAAATAAGATCAGGAGCTTTCTTGTTTGGGAAGTTGTTTGGATTCGGTGCGTGCAATGTAGATGCGTGTCAACTTTAGAAAACATTCTAGCTATGCATTCTACCTTGTTTTTGATATTCTGAAATAATCCTTGGCTGGAGAGTTGTTTGTCTTCTGCGGTTCAGGTGATCTTTATGCTCTCTACAAAATTCTTTATGCGAAAAGAGGTGGGGACCACTTAGTCAGTGGGCAACATAAGTGGTTGCATTGCAGAACTACCTTTTAATGCAAGTCTTTTAAGGTGCATTTGAAAGCAAGTTGGTCATTTTTGTTGTGTCTACATGGCTCAAGATTTTGAGAATCATAGGTTTGATAGGTTTTGTGCATTATGTGATTGGTGAAGAGATGGTTGATGAGAATAATATTATATATAATAGTTAATGATTATTATTATTTAAGATATTTTTAATAAAATTAATAATATACTCTTATTATTATGTTATATAATGAAACAGGGAATGTATTTATTGATTAAGTAATAAAATTATATATTGTAGAGTTATTGATTTTAAGTTGAGAAACTTGTAATTAAATAAATTGACTCTCCATACATATACATATACATATACATATATATATCATATATAATTTATTACTATATTATTAATTTAATCATATTGCATTTATTGTGTGGTACGTTTATTTAATGCTCAGGGATATGAAATTAGATTATATGTCTTTTCTAATTTGGTGCTTTGTAGAGTGTTAAATTGTGTAGGATTTAAGTATTGTATTGGTTTGTACATTTTTAATAATAAATATGTTTTGAGAAGGAATATAATGACATGGTTGTGGTAAGGCATGTTTTGGACTGTTGTTTGGAAATGGAGGAGAATTAAGGTTCTTCGATGCGATTGTAGGTTTTGTATTTATGTAGGTAAACATAGTGGGGATCTATCTTTTGGGTCTGGGTTTTTGTAATGGATGTATTTTGGTTTACATTTTTCAAATATATAGGAGCTAGGACAAAAAATTGTAGTATCATTTTAGGTGGTAGGGTTGAGGAGGCTTGTTTTTGGTAGAAGCATTTTTTTCTTAAACTTTGTTTCATTATACTTTTGAAATTGACAGTATATGGAACATGGTTTAAAACTAAAAATTCTTTTGGTGAAATGAAGCCTCTCCAATGCATTACTTAAGTGGCATTGACAAAATTTGTGATGGGTAAACCGAAAGCAAGATTACCCATAGGAGTTAAGCACGTTCATATCAATTTTATTGTCCTTGCAAATTAGGAGCAAAAGTGGGGATTACTATGTTTAAGTAGTTCCTCATTATCCTGTAATAAACAAGGTATAATAATCTGAGGTTCTAGCATTGAAAAGACCTATTTTTGGCAAAAGCATTTTTGTGTTGAGTTTGGTTTCATTATATTTCTGAAATTTGTAGTATGTGTAACATGGTTTAATACTAAAAATTTAGGCTGTGCAAAGTCAAGGTGAGTTTTCTTATAACATGATTCTAGCAATTTTCTAGTAACGATACCTTTGATAACAAATTCTTCTCGCTAGTATTTTAGAAGGTGGTGTAATATCCATTTAACAGTGCAATTATTGTTGCATATGATATAGCTAAGTATGCCCAAATAGCATTCGACGAAACCAATAAACATATCCACTTAACAATACATCATATAGGAATGTACAAAATGATGGCAAGAACATTTATATAATATAGGATAGAAAATTATAGTATTATTATGAGGTTGTAGGGTTGGAGAAACCTATTTTTGGCAGAAGCATTTTTGTGTTAAATTTTGTTTCATTATACTTTTCAAATTGATAGTATATGCAACATGGTTTAACACTAAAAGTGTTTTGGCTGAAATAAAGGCTTTCCAGTGCAAGCATCCATATCATAAACACGATAATGTGTATTTGAAAAATGCAAACCAAAATCCATAAATTATTCAAAAGATATTATTGGAGTCATTTGTTGTTATCACAGATTAAAATTAGAACATTTGTTATTTGCGGTATCAAATGACTTAACTATACAACTTGATCCTAAACAAAGAGTTATAGAGATCAAATATAGTAGTATTTTAGCAATTAATCAAATAGACCAATTCTTGGGTTCTTATAAGCTGGTTGGCTTACAATACTATCACAATATTTACAAATTCTTACTGTAGTCACACAATCTTTGATCAATAACTGTAAGCAAGATTAATCGAGATCTTGAGCAGAAGCTAATAATTCAACAAGTATAGCACAATATGTGATGAGAACTATAAACAATGCTTGATTAGTTTGATTCAAAAGATAGTGAACACAATAATTGAGAGCAATATGTGTTGATATTCAAAGTTGATATTTAGATAAGTTAAACTGTACAAAAGAGTTACAATGATGTAGACCTGAAATCTAGTGAACACCAACGGATCTTGAAACGAATTTATTTTGACAGTATCTTCAAGAATCACTTGGCATCATGCTTAGTTAAGACCTTTCTGATAACCAAAATCTTGGAGAAGAAACATAGAAATAGATATATGAAACAATTTAGAGGTCGAGTAAAAAATTATATTTTCATCCCATGCCTTATACATACTCTTAGAAGGCCAATCATCAGCTAAGAGCACATCTACATTGTGCAAATATTGATGATATTTGGCATCAAGTATTATGTTAGTCTCTATAGAAATTTTCCATAATGTGATTTGCATTTATCAACCTATCTAAATAGGAATTAAGTTGATTCACATCAATTTAATTATCTTTGCAAATGACAAGGAGAAGTGTGAGAATTAG
>VDFB02327914.1:0-17616 GCA_007258455.2 Sequoia sempervirens | reverse complement strand
TATTCATTTTCTTTCTCAATTATTCTCAAAGTATGAATCCCAATGTTCTTATCTCCTATAATCTGATCTTCAGAATGATTCTTCTAAACATACCTAGCTAAATTATTTGTAACAACCTTCTTAGATTTAACTTTTGAGTCTTCATCATTGCTATGGATTTGATCTTCATTATCTTCCACTTCTAAATTATTAGTAGACTATATTATTTCATTAAATTATATTACATTGATACATTCCATATTCCTCTTCTGCCTTTTTTTGTAACATCTATATGATTTTCTTATCATAGAATAACTAAGAAAAATACCTTCATCAAATGTATAATCAAACTTACCCAAATGTTCTTCATCCTTTTTGATGTAATTCTTGCTTCCAAATATCTTGAGATGTCTAACTAAAGTAGATCTTCCTCTCCATAATTTATATGGTATTTTATTAGTCCTTGGTCTGATTTAAGCTTTATTTAAAATATACATTATGGTTTGAATTGCTTCTCTCCATTATATATCTGATAAACTTGCTTGACTCAACATTATTCTATCCATATCCTATACAGTCTAGTTCTTCATTTCTACAACTCTATTTTTTGTGGAGTCCTGGGAGAAAAAAATTGCCTCCAGATCACATGCTCCTCAAAAAATTGTCCATACCTATCAAAAGTGAACTCTCCACCTCTGTCTAATCTCAAAACCTTAATTTTTCTTCCAAATTCATTCTCAATTAATGCCTTGAATGCTTTGAACTTCTCAAATTATTTTTATTTTTCCTTTAGGAAAGTAATCCAAGTCATTCTAGAATAATCATCAATAAGCATCATAAAACATGTAGACTCTTTTTCCTCATTGGTCTGCATAGATCCGCATGGATCAAATCCAGTGGTTTTTTTGTAGAATATTTGTTAGTAGGAAATACAGACTTTATCTATTTTCCATCATGACAGGTTTGTAGCTAGTAGATTGAGTTTTCTTGATCTTTGGCATGTCTATGAGAGTTAATTTTGAGATGATATTCACAATATCATCAAAATTTATGTGTCCCAATCTTCTGTGCCAAAGCCAACTCTCTTATGTTTGTATAAAAAATATTTTTTGTCCATTCAATTCACTGAGATGATATATATAATCGTCAATCCTGCTTCCTTCATAATCAACTTTTTGGTACTAGTCTTTCTTATTTCACAACCTTTAGCACTAAATGAAATATTGGAACCTTTATCACACATTTGACTGACACTTAGAAGATTATGTTTCAATCCTTCCACATACAAAACATCATAAGTTTTTGTCCTACCACCATCAAGACTCAAAGTACCTTTACTTATAATCATAACGATAGAATTATTTCAAAGAGTTATAGATCCTCCATCAAATTTCTTGAAATGTATAAACTTACTTTTTTCTCTGTTCATGTAACTTGAGCATCCTTTATCAATGATCCAAAAATTCCGAGCTCCTTTTGAGCATGTAAGGTAGGTTGAGCCACCATGGATTTCTCAAATATTTTTTTCTTCAATTTCTTCTTCTAAAGTTATTTGATTTATTATTTTCAATTTCTCACTTTTTCCTTTTGTTTTTGGTAGAGAAGAACTCAAAAAATTTCATCTATAGTTTCTATCAATATGTCCAATGTTATTACATTTGTGGCAAATTATATTGTAATTGTACAAAGGTGCAAATGAACTACTACTAAATAAATGTACTTCTTCTTAAAGGATCCCTTCTACAGTTTGTAGCCTTATGACCAAAATGATTGTAATTAAAATAATAACTAGAAAAAGAATGAATAAACCTATTATTATATCCCCATCCTCTTGAATCTTGTTTTTCAGATCTTCTATTTTTCCCTTCCACTTGAATGACACCATCATTCTATACCTTTCTATCATTGATTGCTACACTTTGTTAAAAAATGGCACTTGTAGAGCCAATCTCTTCTAGATTCTCATTAGTAGACTTCATAGGCTGTTTAGTCACCTTGTTCTTCTAGATGTCAGTAAAACCAAGTCTAGTTTTTATATGTGGTGATCTCCAACTATCAATAATCTGATCCAAAATCTTATTGATTTTTCTAAAATTCATGTTCAGCTGATGATTTACCTTTTCAAAATATTTCCTTAGTGACACAATAATTTTTTCTTTAGGTTTTTCACAATCCTTATCTCTTAATAACAATATTTCAATTAAAACATCTCCAATCCTCTTCATTCCTTCTGCTTGAACCTTTAGGTCTATAATCATATTTTCAGCATTCTCAAGATCAAGAGATAAAAAAATTATCCTCCACTTCCTTAGCATTTCTTTTCTTCAATCTCTTAATCTCTTTACCAGAGAAATCAACTCTTTCAAAAGATCTACTTCTTCCTCATCATTTTTAGAATTCATTTTTCTGACATCATTAGTAGTTTCCATAGGCATGAATGTATCATTTTCTCCTTCATCTCCATAGATTTATTGATCCTCGTCATCAGTTGAGTAGCCTTCCTCATTAATGAAGAAAATATTTTATTTCCTTCAAACATTATTACCTTTCAAAGATGACCTATTTCCATACTTTTTTTCAACATTGATAGTCTTTGTAAGGACACTTAGCCATAAAATGTCCTACTTCACCATAATTAAAAAAATTGAAAGGTAAATTACCTTTATACTTTTTGGAACATCTCTATAACTTTCTAACAAAGTTTTCTTCCTATATATCTTATCCAACATCAAAGTCTATATCAAATTGCTTCTTAGATGCTTTAAAAGTTGCTTCTTTTCTTTTATAATTTTCACTATCAATCCTCATTTCATAGGCACTCAAGATTCCATGCATCTCATCCATAGTTAGTGTGTTCAATTTTTTTCTTCTTCAATAGCAGAAGCCTTTGCATAAAACCTTTTAGGAAGGGATCTAAGAACCTTTTTCACAATGATACAATCTTTCAGTTCTTCACCAAGACTTATGATAGAGTTGACAACCTTATCAACTAGAATTAGGAAAGTGGAAATATTTTCTACTTCCTTCATTTTTAGACTTTCAAACTAAACTCTATGAGTTTGAAGCTTTGATTCATTAACGTTGTCATCACCTTCATATATGTTGCACAATTTATCCCATACTTCCTTCCTTGTCATGTACTACACGACCTTCACAAAATAAGAGCTAGATAAAACACATAAAATAACATTCCTTTCCTTAGAATTATTTTAACAATCCTTCTGTCCAACCTAATTTCATGGAGCACTTTTAGGAAGTTCACATCCATCCACAACTAATTACCAAACTTCAAACACTAGGGCCATCAAATATGGTTACATCCTTACTTTCCAAAATATATATAATTAGTTCCATGAAAGAGTTGTGCCTTATTTATAGATAATCCTTCTTGACCCACTGAGTGTTCCATCCTAAATCTTCCTCAAACTGTTAAGATTCTTCATAGAAACTTAGCTCTTATACCAATTGAAGGGAACACAATCTACTAAGATGGAGGTGAATCAATAAATAAAATCTATTTAAAACTCTTTACTTCAACATATATATCCAAAAGTGAAACTTGAATCAAAATAGCTACTGATAAGCAAGAAAACACATAAGCACACATTCACACATGAGAACACTAGATATACATGGAAACCCAAGATGGGAAAAATCTTTGCAAAAATAGTTGCTTGGATCTACTGTGAAAATATAGCCTCACAATGGAGGAATATAATAAGTAAATTTATAATATGAAGTAGGCATCAACCTACTAGAGACACCAATCCACATTGTATTTGTAGACACCAACCTACTGGAGACACCAATCCCCAATATAAAGATTTGAGCACCAACTCAATAAGTAGAACACCAGTCCTACCAAATTATAAAGATAAAGTTTGTGAAACCTCAATGCTAATTACACAACTTACACAAGTTCTAAACATGCTTCAAACACTCTGCTACACTCATTATGATCTTTTGATGATAAAGCACAATGCTTGAGATGTAACTCACATTAATTAACACTTTCTTGCACAACTTCTCTCACACTCACTCACAATCTTAAATATTATCACAGTCTCACATACATATCATTTGAAGTGAGATCTAAATTATATATAAGACATTACATTAACGTAAAATCATGTTATCTAGGGATCCACAAATAACCAAGATAACATAAGGTGGACCTATATTCAAATTATATGAAACCTTTAACCAATCAATCCTAAATCAAGTTAGTTACTGCCAAAAGAATATGATTTGATTTTCTTTCATAAGAACCTTAACTTGAACCAATATTATCATCCTATGCTATCTCCAGATGACACACACTACTAGGTATTGTCAGATAGTTTTGGAACCATCATTGGTTAAATAACTAGAATAGTGACCCTTCTATCACTTCAAATTTTTTCATGTTGAACATAAGTTTTGGAAACTCTAGAATATGATAGAAAATGTGCATACAAAATCTCCTTCAGGAAGAAATATTAAATATAAATATTACTAGAGAAATCTTTATGTCTTGATTAACTCACTTGAAACATTCTGGATCAAACTCTTCGATTCCTTTTGTCAAAATGAATAGATTCAAGCATGATATAGCTAGCATACTACTATCAATTTTATTCCTTATACTCAAAATGTAATGATAATTCAAGCACACTTTCATTTGATTCCCATTGTACTACTGAAATTACTCCTTAGACATCAATGAGCACTAACTGTCATCAACACTACTCCTCGACATTACTCATTTAACATCAATGAAAACATTTATTCAACACCTACATCCTATGAAGTGAAATATCCCCAATCCTATTTCTTAATTTATTATTTATCATTCCAAACCATTGGATTTATCCCATATTCAATGCATGTCATCATTTATCCCATACTTATCTCCTTGTAGAAGTACTAACAACTCTCTTTACTTCATTCAAAGTGAATTGATTACAATTAATACAACTAATCCTTTCCACTATGAGGATTTGGTTAAGATGAGATTTTCTTAGCATAGGTGCCAACATTCTTTACAATCTATATGTTGATATACCATTATATATTTATTTATAATACTCCAATGAATATAAATATGTGTGTTTGTAAATATATTTGTATATAAGTACACACATATATTAATATATACTTATTTATATACATGCATATTGATGTAGAAGCATTCAAGAAAATTGGAAATCAATACCATCTAAAAACAAATTTATGGTTTGAGTTTCAATTTTGATGTGTGTTTTGGTTTGCGTTGGTGTTTTAAGGCATCTATCAATATTAGGAATCTAGAAATCTAATCAAAGTTGCAAAATTCATGTTTTTTCCAAATGACTATGTTAAGGCTTTGCAGGGTAGTTTTATGGAAACACTTGTTTCCAAAATTTCATAAGAGCAAGGAAAAAATAGTTCTCGTGAAATATTCTTCATGATATTTCTCCTAATGTGTAAAATAAATCAGATTCAAATTCCTCGTAGTTTGAGAAAATTTAATATTATTTGATCATGTCTGGTAGTTTATGAGAAAGTTAAAATTTTGATTTTTATGAAGGTTGGAGAAAATAACTTTAGAGGGAAGCTTCATAATGCCATTCTACACATCTTGACAAGATTTAACACAAATAGGAGCTTCTAGGAAGAAGTTATGCAAAAAGTTATTTTTTGATGCGATTGTGTTGTAATGGTAAAATATTTAAGAAAATGAATTCTAAGTGAAAGCACCAATTTGATCACGGAAATTAGACTATTAGTTTGTATTCCTTAATTCATTGAACTTATCTATTGCATAAATAACTTGGGAGACATTTAATATATAAAAGAGGTTGAAAATCAAGATTTTTTTGAGTTTTAAAAATTCCCATAATAGAGAAAAACACTCCTTGAGTAAAGGAAATGTTTATAGAATTTATTGGAAGTTTAAATGCCTCATTTAAAGATTCATAAACATATTATATGTAGAGCTATTCTTGGGGAAGAGTTGGGAGCCCATTATTGGGCCAAAATTGATTATTTAATGTAAATTTTTGGGATTTTTGAGCAAAAATGTGGGAGAAAGTTGTGCAAAAAATAGAAGGGAAGAGATGCCTCTTACAGAGGTATTTATTGGAGTTTTGTTGCAGTTTTTGGTAGCATCAGTAAAATAAAAGAGAAGGAAGTTATGTGTGGGAGGTGAGCACCTGAGTAGTGTAGCTACAGAAGAAAGTGAAGAGGCTACTAAGGAAAGGTAGCTAAGAGTGGAACTGAGCTATGAAATGCCATTGAAGGCCATTGATTTAATTTGGTTAGAGATTATTATGTAAATTAATAAAGAAAGCTTCACTGCAATTTGAAATTTATGTGTATTTCTATGAGTATGTGACCAGAGAGTTGTATAATTTAGAGTAATTTCTATATTGCAATATTGTTTGTGAGAATCTATGTTTTTTTGACAAGAGGAGTCTTGTTTTGTATCCCACATATTCATAGATCTTTAATCATTTAAAATATATCTTTCAACCTATATGCAACTAATTATGTATTTTTACACACTGAGAAAATATATTAACATAAATTTTCTAAAATGAAAATTTGTATAAACTTCTTGAAGTATATCCTATCAAATTTAAAAAAACCTAACATAAGTAAATATGAAAGATTAAAATTCTATAATATTTTCTGGAAACACATATGTAAAATAATCATGCAACTCAAAATGAATCATCTACATAATTATGCAAAAAGACTTTATTTAACATGTGTGTGAATGCTCTCAATCTTAAGATGGCCTTGTATTTTCTTCCATATTTGCTTCCCTCTATTCGATGATGCTCTCCCTTATCATCCTAGAGAGAAAAACTATCTAGCACATACACCTCATGAAACTAACAAGGTATTTGTTCTATTAAATTATATCATCAAAACATAATATAACTCATTCATTTACATCTCATGATAGTAGATTTCAGATGTAAATCAATAGAAAATAATATCAAATTGATATAAATTATTTATAAAATAGGTTTGATATCATAATCAAAATTTTAAAAGAATATAACATAATTTATAGGTCTCAAAAAGGGATGTGACATCTCATTCCCATTAAAGATAGTTGTCTTCATTGATTTAGTTTATTTTAAAGTAAAAACTGAACAATTTTTTTTCTTTATGAATTCTTAATAATTAAGAAAAAGAAAAATATTTGATAAAATTATTCATACTCTTCCTAAGGGGCACTATCCTTATAATATTGATCCCACTAGACCTTGCATTGAGTAATCTCTCTATTATGCAAGTGAAGCTTGTGAGCCTCAAGTACTTTGAGAGGCTTGATCATGAACACTCTTGGATCTTGGACCTAAAGAGAAACCCTATCAAGAACATGATTAAACCTAGATACATAACATTTTAAATAATACACATGAAAAACATCATGCATAGGAGAAAGAGCTTGTGGTAGAGCTATTCTATAAGCAACTTGATTGGTTAATTTGGGAGCTCAAATTGGCCCACATATCTTGGTGCTAGTTTTAAAGACTTTCCAAACTTTATTGAGCTCTTATGGGTCTTTACTCTTAAGAATACTTTATCTCCTACTAAGAATAGTCATGGAGTACACTTAGCATCGGTATAGTTTTCTATCTATCATTTTATTTTACTAGTCTCTTTTTGATTAATTTTATTTTCTCTTCTATTTCAAATAGAATTGCTGGCCCGAGGCTAATCATGCCTTCTAGTGTCTCCCAACTAATAGGAGTAAGATTCTTTTTCCATATAATTCTTTTAAATGAGTCATCTTAATTATAAAATTATATGAGTTATTAAAAGAAAAATCAACTAATGGAAAGTACTCCTCTCTCTTATATTGTTGATCCATGCAATACATCCCCAACTTATTTTTAACTAAGTTCATAGCATAAAAAACAAGGCTTTCTAGAGCCTTGAAGTCATTTGCACATCTCTATCTAAGATAATATTCTTAGGAACTCCATGTAATCTTAAGATTTCTAACACAAATTTTCTTGAGCTATAATAGGTGATCCATCTATAAGATATATTGGAATAAAGTGAGCCACCTTTGTGATTTTTTCTACTACCACAAGAATTATGTCATGCTATTTTGTTGACATGGGTAAGCCTTGAACAAAATCTATGCTAACCACTTGCCATTTGCATTCAATAATTTCATGGGGGTTCAAAAATTTTACTAGATGTTTATATTCAACCTTGACTCAAGAATTCCAAGAATCTCATTATTTTTTCATTCCTTTCCAAAAGTAAATTAGTTTCACATATTCTCACAATTTCATTACTCTTGGGTGAATAGAATATGGAGCATAAAATGTTTCCCTTAACACAAAATTTCTTAAGTAATTTTGATTTAGAACGTACATTCAATATTTTTTTTGTCAATATTACATCATACCAAAGTGATACCCCTCATATCTAGTATCATAGCGAATAAAAGATTAGTTGAGAGAATAAATTTGAAGTGAAGGAAAATTAAAAAATAGTATATGACTATGGTAGCTGTAAGGGATTCAAAACCTTAGTCCATATACCTCAAGTATGTTTCTTTGCCTTGTAATTGAGTTTCATTTATCACCTATGAATGGAGAGACTATGAATTATTTGCAAATTTTTCTAGTTGAAAAATAACCTTTAAAATGGAGCGGTAAAATTTCACAGTTTTGATTAGATTAAAAATTGAAGAGACAATACCCATTACGAAATAGCCATAAAGGTAGATGAGGAACTCATGAGAAGAGAGAAATCTAAAAAATTAAAACAAAAAACTTAAAGCTTAAATCGTTCGACCAACAAAAACAACAAAGAAAACACACAAAGGCGGGACCAACATAGAACCACAGAACACCTACAAGTCTCCCAATAACTTGAGACTAGTGATCACATTCCATTCCTAGGAAAAGAATTGGAGCTTCTTTTCAAAAGACATAGGACCTTGCTGAATGGGTTGAGTATTCATTGTGACATCATGAGTCAAGGTATCTACCATTTTACCCTCCTTCTATATATTACCATCCTATGGACCATCTGCAACCCATTTCCCCTGGAACTTCCTTAATTCATTCTAAAAAACCTAAAGGGTAAGGGAACTTTTCTTCATGGTTTCTTTAATATAATCAGTGATGAACCTAAAGCATTGCATGGTTTTCTCCTTGTTCTAATGGATGGCATCACTCCCAGTCAATAATTTTATTTTCTTCCTTAGTACCAACAATGAAACAAAATTATTCCATTTCCTTTTCCCACCTTGCCCACTTTTTGAACGAATTGGCCAAAGAGGAAATTATGTCCCAATGCTCCTTGTTCTCCACCTCCCTTTACCATAGGACCTACTGCTCAAGAACCTTTCCATCCAAAATTTGAATTCTTTCTTTAGCTATTATCAAGTAGCCCTAAATACACTTCATGATATCCTTCTAGATGTTAATAGTCTCTGATATTTCATTTATTTTTTAGTAAGGGGATCAATAGGGATATGAATTGACTTAGGTTCAATTTTGGTTTCCTCTAGAATGATGCACAAGTTGGGAAATTTTTGAGGCTTAGGGTTAGAAATAGGGGGTGTTGGGAATGTTAGAGATATTTGCATGAGAATAAGAGTGAAAAGGAGAGCTTTTTGGGGTGGGGTTCCATGACTAATCATTGTTTGAGTTATCAAACTCCCTCGAATGAGAAGTACAAATAGGTGTGGGTTTTGATAAAGGGGTGCATTTGATGGGGTCAAGGGGTTTTTCCATTCATAGGGTCTTTACCCTAGGTCGGGGTGCTATGATGGATGGAAGGAGGGGTTTCATCCAAAGTTATAGAGGGGCTAGGTTCCATAAAGGGATTAGTGGGGTCATGAATGGTCAGGGTGTTATTTCAAATAGAGGCGGGGGAGGGAAGAAACTTGTAGAGATGATAAACAAGACCTTGGTGGATGGGTAATTTCTTGCATTTATCTTGGACACTTCTAATATATTTCTTAGGAAAGGATGAAATCCAAAAGGGGAAGTGTTACCTAATTATATTTTCATCCCAATTAGGTAGGGCTAGAACAGTAGTGAAGACTTAAGAATGAAAGGTACAAAAAAAGAAAATTCTGCTATATTTTCCTTATCATACATAAAGATGCCATAAAATGAAGTATTTCAACATTCATTATGCTATTGTTTTATAAAAATAGAAATTATTGCACAAACTTTGCATAAACTAGTTGTCTTTTATTCATTTTACAAAATTATGCTGATAAGTTTCTAACACAAGTAATGGGAATTACTTAAATGATGCAACATAAAATTAAATTATACGTCTGAAGAGGAAAAAATGAACACATGAAAGGGAAAGGGATCCATGATTTCCTAAATGATGAACCACAGTGTTGATCTACTGCATATTCAACTCCTTTTGTTGGTAAGCTCCAAAAATTCCTATAAGAAATAGAGGAGATGATGTTAGAGCTCAAGTTTCTAATTCTCCTCATGTGTACTATCAATAGATATACAACCTAATTTTATGAAGCATTAAATTAGTTGAGTAGTTATCACAATTATCCAAGAAAAGTAGAGGATCATCAATCATCGTAAGACTTTGAGCTTCATTGCTTTTATTAACTCATTTTTTCACTATGCAAGTATAGATACATTTGCCATTGCAGGATTACTTTGTTCAACATCACAATATGTGGAGGAAAATGTGGTTGCCACAAGGGTTGAGCCCAACATATTGTCCTCTTAGTTAAAAAAGAGGAATAAAGTGTAAACTTCATAAATTAAAATGGGTACAAGTCATAGAAATCACCTACATGCCAAGGAAAGGAATTCACCATAACAATTAGAGTGACAAACTTCATAGTACAAATGTTGCAAGTTACTTTGATATGATAGTAGCAATAAAGTTTGGACAATATATTATAACCCTTATGACAGTCCTTGAATTCATCAATGAACTATAATATATGCAAGGAAAATCATTTTGTTTCAATTCATAAAGGGAAGTCTTCAAGAGCTAATGAGAGTTCACAATGGATAACCATTCAATGATAGGAGCATCACCTATAAGGGTAGAGTTGACAAAGAGGTTTCCAAGAGTATGAATGGAGGTTACTGCCTCCTCTACATTTTACTATAGTTGCCTCATACATAAGAGAGGGATTGAGTTGAGAATAATCTCTTCATGAGTGTAAAGCATTAGATCAATATAAAATGGAGTATGTGCGAGGATCATGATGGGGCAAAAAGTGGCAATATGATGGGAATGTGGCTGGCTTTTGACCAAAATTGATGAAAGCGAAAAGGGTTTTTAAGGGAGATTCTCAGCTTTCCACCAATATAAATTATGCTTTACTTTGAATTTAATAAGTAATTATTATTCATTTTCTATTCCAATTATGACTAAAGTCTGGATTGATAGGCCGATTGAAAAATATCTATATCTTTCAAACGGTATCACATTTTTTGAATCAAAACATGTGTCACATTATATGCTTCACATACTATAGGATTAAAAAAGAAAATTTGAATTTCATGAAGTTTGACCAAGTTAAATTAATTAGGACTATATGAGTTTTTTATATTTTCAAAGTTTATAATAAAAAAAATCTTAATTAATTATTTGCAGGAAAAACATTATAAAAATATATGCATCACATCCAGGGACATGAGTCCTCTACTTATATCTAAAATATTATAAAAAAATGGTATCATTTTATTTGTGGTTAGGGTGGTAAGACATAAACCTACTTATTTTTTCCCTAAAATTTAAGTACTCATTGAAATTTCAAATTTTCACAAATAATTTTTTTATCTTTTTTAAAAAAACCTAGCGGAGTTTAGAAACTGCATTCAATTTGCTATAGATTCTATTCTTACATATTTTTGAAATAATATAGATAGCTTATTCAAAATTTTCACGTCACGGGTTTAGCGATTTTTTGAAATTTTTGCCATAAGAGACTTTGTTTTTCCATGATGATCCATGCCCAAATCATTAAAGTGTTTAATAGTAAGCTGAGCATGGTGTTTAGTTTCCAGTTGTTAACATAATGATTTATTCCCTTTTGAATGCATAGTGCAAATTATGATAACTATTTGATCAAGAAAGGGGAGTGCTTCTTGTAAAGCATCACAGTGATCATGGAGACACTAAAAGGTAACTAGTTTATCAATAAACAATTATCATGCTATGAATTATGATAGTACAGGCTAAAGGAATCTTTGGGGAACAATGTGACAAGAATGGAAAGACAAGGCAACTCCGATGCTGGGAAAGTATCATGACAATGAGTCCTTGACACATAATATGGCATCCATGAAGCATGAGTAATAGAGTACTACATAAAGATGAGAATGATATCCATTCACATTTAAAAGAAATCAAGGCTCACAATCTAGTGATGGTGACTAATAGAGCTTTGAGGACAACCCTTGCTATGTTCAAATAAATAGAAGTGATGATTGTATCTAATGAAACAATATAGTCTACTATTTGAAGTCAAGCCTATAGTACACCTCAAAGCAGTAAGGATAGAATTATATGAAGACAAGACTAGTGCATGTTTAATAGTTAAGATAACTGAGAGGGGGGTGAATTAGTTATCCAATAATAATTTTATTTTCTTTAATTAATCCGGAGAAAAAGTATACCAATTAGAAATTAATCAAACATATACGAACATGAATGCACATGACACTAAGCACAATGAACACTAGAATTTACATGGAAACCCAAGAAGGGAAAAACCATGAAGAATGCTAACTCTCAATTATAAAGAACCAGTTAAGGTGACACCAGTTAAAGTGATTTTTACAAAGGATTGCTGCCAAGTTTCTCACTAGAGGGTGGCTCACTGTTGGTGGGCTCATTCCCCAAATAAAAACCAACATAGTACAAAATAGTCTCACTGATAAAAGTGAAATGATGAAGTTGCATGTACATATGCATGAGTTCAACTCTAGTTAAGAACATAATTTATGTCTGCAGTAGATCTAGTTAAGAATCTTCTACACATCTTCCTACCATAACCTTCACAAAACATTCTACCAAAATATATTACTTCTTCCTTCACACTCTTTTTTTTTTGCACACTTTCACTCTCTTATATGCTCACACACATTAGAATTCTTCCACACTTCTATATATCTTTAATCAAAAAGATGTTCTCTATATATATGTGTATACCCCTAGAAAAAAAAAAGTTTTCCTCACACAATATCTTAATAGTCTTCTAAGTTGTCCAAATACAATTTCAATTTAGATAACGACAAGGCATGTTAGAATGAAGAACAACCCTAAGATATTCAATAAGACCTTGCACGTTAGCACTGGACCTAAAAGATAGGTCACACAAAAATATCTTACCACATTACTAAGGGACCCATGAAAAGGTCATGCATAACACAACATAACTATCAGAAGATAGCAAACTTTGGATCACATGAAATATATTCTGAAGCTGATGAGAATGCCACAACCAAGACCAACTCTTGATCATCATCAATTTCAGTGTCAACTGAAGAGCCACAATTTGACATACCAAAACTTGCAACATGTTATATGAAGTTTTAGATAGCAAGGTTACCTAGAGTAAGCTTTGAGAACAACAACCAACATCAAAAGATTAGACTTCATTATACTACATTAATTGAATTCAATAGATGTCCCAAAAAGAAGTACTACCATATCTGAATCAAGGATAATGTCCACACTGTGTGACATCATAGAATATGATAGGGTGGATTAATTTTGTTCATTATCAGAAGCACAACCTTCCAGATCCAAGGTTTTGACATCAATGAAAATAATGCTAAAAAATATTCAACAAATTCTCAACAATCTCCCCCTTTGGCATTGATGGTGAAATAGAAAAAACATAAAAAAAAAAATCCACAACTCCAACTAAAAACTGCAAACTCCAAAAACTTCAAGTACTCCCCCTTTGTCCAACAATTCAATACCTCTTTTTTTTTTTAAGTTAATTTTTCTCCCCCTTTTTTCCATCAATGGAAAAGGGACAACATTCAAACATTCAAGAACTCAAGTAAAAATAACACTTTTCACATGAAAGATTTTATTGTACCTTTCTCTCACAATTTGAAGAATTCGCTTCCAAGCTAGCATTGCAGAATCCAATCTGACACTCATACTATCCAACATAGTCAACAACATAAATGAGGATTACCAATCTAGAGACAGGCACTGTCGTTCACAATCTTCTACATTAGAAAGTATCCTAGAGAGATGATCCAATTGGACCTCAATAGTTTCCTTGACAAACTAGAAAGTTCTAACCAAGTCTTCCTTCTGTCTCTAAACAACCAATAACTTTGCTTGTAACTCACCAACTCTTATTCTCTGTTTTCCATCTTTGTCTTTGAATAAATCAAAACAATTTCCAATATTATTCATCTAAGATTCAATAGCTTCAATTATTCTTCTAAAATTATCAATAGCAGTAGGACATTGGAGACAATACCTATAGATGTCAGACATCTCCTTAATTCATTCTTTTGTCTCACCAATGTGTTTGGATAACTTTTTTTTAGCTTTTAAAAATCTTCTCTCAATCATAGCTTTGAACTTATGTCCTCTAGGTCCTTCCAACAACATCCTTTATTAAAAAACATCTGAAGTATTAATACCCTTTTGGAGTAGATAATCAACTAGAGCATCATCAATTTTAAGCCTTCTGATTAGAGAGATGGCACACCACATTTCACCAACCTTCTTCATATAACCTTCATCTAACACCAACTAGATATCATCTGGATCGATAGAATCAAATCTAGGTAGAGATTCTTCTTCATTCTCCTTTTCTTCCGATATAGTGACATCTTTTGTGTTAACTTTCCTCTTTTTGGGTTCTGGAGGGGAACCACTAATAACAACTTCCAACTCCTTTTTATTGGAGGAGGAACCCTCCTCAAACATACTAGACACTATCACACCAGAGCATAGATTTATCTACAAGGATGAGAAATAGACTTTGCATGCACTTTCTTTATCTTCCATACATTATAGATACCTATAAACTTGCTTTCTGATAGGGATACTAGACTTCCATTTAACATTCTCCTTTGATAGTAGCTAACTCTTACTACAAGATCAACAATGGTATTTATTAGTAGAGCCTGAAGATTTTTGTTGATACCTGTAAGTTCCTCAATGTCTCTTTATTTAATCATTTTCTTCCCAGGGAGGTCACCAACACCACACAAACCAATAATGGCTTCAATGGCTTCCTTCATGATTGGATAGGGTTTTTTCAAAAAAATGCTACCATCCTTGAATCATCTCAAAAGGAAAAAGATAGAATTTTTTTTGTAAACCAAGAAAATTCTCCCCATAAATCCATACCTAGAGTATTTACATCCTGCAATTCATCCATCTTCAACCCTAGTTCCATCTCCTTCATCTTCTGATGATCAAACTCATCCATCTCAACTACCTTCAGCTTTAGCGAGATACCCCCACTCGAACCTCTGTTAACATATTCCATTGTCACACTTATCTTCTTCAGACTCTTTATTTCGCAATGAAACTTTCTTCTTCTTCTCCTTTGCAAACTATGAAAAATGATTTTGAAAATTCCCACCTTCTACTCTTAATTACTCATTTATTTCGCCACCAAAGATGCACATTGATGATGCCAACAATTCTACTTCACTTTTCAATCAGCCGGATTAAGCTTCATCATTTATCATCAACCATTTTGAACTTAATCAAGTTAAAAATCACTTCAATATTACTTCAGAGAGGGGGAACGAATAGGATATGAAATGCAAAATTCCTCTTGAGCCAAGGTAGATTGGCTCAGATACCAGTAGGGTGTGTACTGAGATCTGATACCATAGAAGTGTCTTCCATACTTGTTTCCTTCTTCCTCCAAATTGTGGAAGTCTTCCTCTTAGATTCATTTGATTCTGCAACCTTCTTTTTGTTCTCAGGATTTTTTGGAGCAACATATCTGCATGTGTTAGCATAATTTCTAGGTGACTACACTTGTAACATCTTTTTCTTGACTTAGCTGAGTGAACCCTAGGTCTACACTAATTAGCATTGTAACCAAACCATATGATAAATAGGAATAACCATGAAAGAGATTCTTCATTCCATTCCTTATTTTTGGATTAGATAATTCACTTTTGTAGTGAATTTCCTTATGACCAAACTTGTGGCAGTTAAAGCATTGAGTATTTGATTCAATCTTGCTTCTACATTCTACAGGCTTATGTCCCAAATTTTTGCATAGAAAATAGTGACCATTGAATGATAAGTACCTTTGATAATTTGGTTGCTTGATTGAAGGTTTTTTAGGTGTTCTAGAGTTTTGGAATTTTCTTGTTACACTAAATCTCACTTTAGCTTTGACTGATTTGTCATCACCCATAGTGTCTTCATTTGAGTTTTCATCAAAGAAACCAAGTCCTCCCTTATCCTTGTGACATTTCTGTAGGGAAAAAAGTTGATCCAGAATCATGCTATTTTCACATACTCTTGCTTCAGTTTTCAACCTTCTTAATTTTTGATCTAACTTCTCATTTTCTTCCGATTTCTATTTAATGGTATCCTTGAGATTTTCTTCAATCTTCTTTTATTCTTCCATTTTCTGTTTGATAGTATCTTTGATATTTTCTTAATTTTTCTTGTATTCATCTAGTTGCTTCTTTAAAATCACAATAACTTCTTTTGACTCTTTTAATTCCTGGCTAACCTCTGTGTGTCTTGCTTTGAACTTCTAGATTTTCTCCCTTAGCTTTGCAATACAAGCGTTTGCCTCAAGATTTTCTTTCAATTCTTCATTTTCAGATTCCGTGATTTCCATATCATCTAACATTATCTTTAGTTCTTCCTGAAAGTGATAAGCTCCTACCATTTTTTCAAAATACCAAGATATCCCTTAAGCGGTTAAGCTATATCTCAAAGGGACCAAGCTCTGATACCAATTGTTGAACAACTAGGAGGGAGTTGAATCAGCTATCCAATAATAATTTTATTTTCTTTAATTAATCTAGAGTAGACTTATACCAATCATAAATTAATCAAATAGATATGAACATGAATGCACAGAACACCAAGCACAATGAACACTAGAATTTATGTGGAAACCCAAGAAGGGAAAAACCATGAAGAATGCTAATTCTCAATTATAAAGCACCAGTTAAGGTAATTTTTAGAAAGGCTCATTGCCAAGTTGCTCACTGCAAGGCGGATCACTATTGGTGGGATCATTACCCAAATAAAAAACAATAGATTACAAAATAGTCTCATTGACAAAAGTGAATTGATGAAGTTGCATCTACATATGCATGAGTTCAGTTTTAGTTAAGAACACAATTTGTGTCTGTAGCATATCTGATTAAGAATCTTTTGCACATCTTCCTTCCATAACCTTCACACAACCTTCTGCCAAAACATATTACTCCTTCCTTCACACTCTTTTATTTGTTCTCACACTTGCACTCTCTTATATGCTCGCACACATTAGACTTCTTCCACACTTCTATATCTTTAATCAAAAAGATGTTCTCTCTATATATGTTTGTATACCCCTAGAATAAAAATAAGTTGGCCACACACAATATCTTCATAGTCTTCTAAGTTGGCCAAATAAATTTTGAATTTAGATCACCACAAGGCATGTTGGCATGAACAACAACC
>VDFB02327913.1:0-63338 GCA_007258455.2 Sequoia sempervirens | reverse complement strand
AATAAAAATGTTTTTTTTGCACAACTTTTAATTTTCTTGTTGGAACACAACAATCTATTGAAAGGTGGGGTGAATTAGTAGATCAAATAAAATCTGAATTTTTAACCCTTTTAATGCATATTAAACAAACATGTAGAGATCACACACAAATACACATAACAATAGATATACGTGGAAAACCCAATATGGGAAAAATCATGGCGAGAAAAGTTTTTAGGATCTACTATCCTAATCCAGCCTCACAAAAGAACCTCACTGGTTACAAGTTTAAGGGCACCAACCCTAAGGAGACACCAATCCCTTGATTTAGGACCACCAACTCCAAGGGATCAGCCACTCAGCTATCTGATGGCACCAACCGATCAGATTTACAATGTAAGAGTTATGAAGCTACAACTCCAAATGATTCAAATGAATCCATTTTTGTGTTATAGGTCCTTATTATGTAAGTGCTCAATCTCTTCTTTGCATCTATGCAAGGATTCTCTCTGTTGTTGCTAACTCATATCTCAATTCTTCTCCTCTCTTCTTTGCAATTTGCACATTCTTTGTTTTTCACTCATAAACTCATTTCACTTCTCTACAATATGCACTCTTAGAACATCCTATGTTCTAACTCTCTCCTTCTCTGTTCAACATTCTCTTTGCATTGCTTCACACTCTATGCATACCCTAGATGATTTTTTGAGTTATAGTCTAGGTCTTCTTCTCACAACATATGCATACTAAGCTCTCTCTCATTCATATACCTCTTTCATTCAACTTCACCTACTTGGCTTCACTGAAAATATTCTTCTATACATCGAGCACAATACCACCAACAACATTTGATGCATTTTCTATATTTGGCGTCAATCAAATCTAGGGTTTCATGCTTGATCAAACTATTCCAAATTACATAGCCACCTACGTATTAATGGTGTCACCAATTCTTCCAATCACCAACAAGAATGTAGTTTGGGGCAGTTACTCTATTTTCTACACCATAAATCCATTTGTCTAAATTAGGAGTTTCACTATTTTGCTACCTAGCCGTTGAGAGAATCAAATCTTTAAACACCAACCATTCACCTCTATTTTTGCACCATGATCAAATGTTTATCAATCAACTCCCTCACTTTAAATTACCACCATCTGATTAAATTGGCTTTAAATACAGACGTAGATTTTAAGTGATTCACAACAACGATGTGAATCAATCATTCAAACAATCATTTCTTGCCACATGTCACCGATCCACATACCCACACTGGTCAATCCAAGTCAACACAAGCTTCCTATGGAATTACTCCATTTTTGGTGATATTTCATTTCCTTTCCTTTGAGGGTCAGGAACTTCGCTAATCCCCCTTACCTCATACTTGAGGTACTTCGTAGAGCTTAGGGAGCAAGTCCAAACACTTTAGTTTGAAGCTCTTCATACCTGTCGGGGTTTGGCCATCGGCCTTACCCTTTACCATTTGCATTCCTTTACACCATAACAAAACCAACACACCAACCTCCGAAACATGCATGATTTGATCGGATTTCAGTGTTTGCCCTTTCATCTTTTCGCTTACTAGTATTTTGGTAAGGCATAAGACTTCCTACCAGTCCGCGATGCCCAAAAAAATCCTCCACAAGACTTAACCCTTTCGGGTGTTGGCCTTCGGGCTTTCTTCATTCTCCTTTCTTCATGCTTAACAAACTATTAATCCATAATGCTTAATGCCAAACCATGAACACTGAAGCCATTTCGGGTGTCAGGGTTCCTTCATACCCCTTTCTCCACTTTTCTTTATGGCGTAAGCCTTAATGTTGAAGTCTAATTCTGGACGCCTTTTCATACTTCCCTTAAACGAACTCCAACTTCTTTGTGCAATTGGTATAGAGTATTTATGATGCTCGATGTTTGACTCCTTTTGGAATTTACACAAAATTTCTTCATTTTCATTGAGGGATTCAGTATAAGGTATGATTGAAGCCCGAAGTCTGAAACCTTTTGAACTTAGCACATTCTTTTCAATATTTCTTTAAGGTGTGTGATATAGTGTATGATCAAAGCCTGATGTTTGATCATCTACAACATAGAGTAATACACAAGCTCAAAGTCTAAAGCTTGATCGAACTTCGTTGAAAAATACTAACTCCTTCTTCACTAGCAAGTGATATAAGGTAAGCTCGAGGCCCGAAGCCCAAACTTCTACAACACTTTTGTAACACTTCACTGCTTGCTTCATTGATGCCCTTTTTGAAATAAACCAAGAACTTCTCATCTGATATCACTCAGATCTCCTTTTGACATCAATGAGATTCCCTTTTGACATCAATGACAATCATATTGCCAACAATCTCCCCATTTTCATTGATGGCAAAACTAAATACTTTGTACCAACTATACCAATATGAATGCACATACATCAACATAAACCATTCTGCACAACAAATTTTCTCCCCCTTAGCAATCAATTGTCTGAAATCACAACTCCCCCTTAGATATATGTCGACATCTTGTAAACATAGAGAATTTTTCTCAATTTATCCCCCTTTGACATCAATGGCAAAGAGACTCTTCAGGACACCATGCTTCTACTGAAACCGATTTTTTCTCTCCCCCTTTGACCAAAATTTTATCCCCCTTTATCAAAATAAAGGAGTGTGTCCATGACATTTGCAACCATCAAGTCATTAGAAATTTATAAAAGAAATCATACTTGACTTAACTTGTCTCTTTCTTCTCCAAGGTTGAATAAATCTTCTTGTAAATCTCCTCCTGGAATCATGCCCTATCACTAATATTTAGTGATATGAAGTAGAAGCAACCACTCTGGATGTTTCCTTTTGACCTTTCTCTTCCCATACTTTCTTGGGTCTCTTTTCTTCCTTATCTGCCTTCTTTTTAGGGACATGTGAACCTTTGTTCACACTAGGGGACATGTTATTTTTACTCTGTACTTTTAGTCTTACAATTTTTTCTCTAGAATGTTTCTTTATGCAATCAAAATTATTGCATTTATAGCACATTACATTCATATACAATGAAGGATCAAATGAATTTCTATTCACAAAATTTGTGCTTGTTTTGGGCACAACTCTACACTCACTAGCCCTTTGACCAAACTGATTACATATATAACAGTAACCTCAAAAAAATGAGGAATACCTGGTCATAATATTTCTTTGTGTAGGATGAGGAGGTCTCCTTGGTTTTAGATTTTTTAGATCTCTCACCCTTGTGAACCCTTGCACGTCAACTCCCTTGTTGTTGTGCTTCTTCTTCATGTCTCTAGGGTCTAACTTGATGTTCTTCTTCTCTTCTATGGGCTTCTTTTCTTCTTTTTATTTATTCATCCTAGCAATTCCTTTATCTGATTTTTCACGTTAAGAGGCATTCTCCTTGTAAGATTTTTCATTCTTAGAACCAAGATTTTCTTCTGCTTTGAATTTGTCATATAAATTAGCAGATTCATTGGTAGAGGAACCCTTTCCTTTTTCAAACCCAAGGCTTGACTTTCCTTTTTCTATCCTTTGTGAGTTAATTAAATCATCTAAGATTTTAGATCCTTCTTTCAACTTCAAACCTTTATCAATTTTCTCTTTAGCCTTTTCAAGGTCTTTTCTCAATGCCACAATTTCTGCCTCCAGCTTCATGCATTCATTAGATTTAGACTGTATTTCAAATTTGACTACATCTTCTATCCTCTTGGCTTTTTCAACTTGTGTCTTCAAGCTTACCACCATCTGATTAGATTCATCAAGATTCTTGGTTAGCTTCTCAAGCTCTATTTGTGCATGTTTTTTTCAGATTTTTATTCTCCTTCCAAAATCTTTTAATCTCATCTAGGGCACAAATGAGTTCTTCAAGATCTACTTCTCCTTCCTCTTCTTCATTAGACCCTTCAACTTCATCATAAGTTATTCTGAATGCCATAAATACAGATTCATTTCCCTTAGCCACAAATGCACAATCATGGTCATCATCTAAGTTATCACTAACATCAAATGAACCACTTTCTTCTTGTGTAAGTGGACTCTTCTTATTCCTTAAAAATTTCTTATTTGGGAAGAAGGGTTTCATCTTTTTACTCTCCTCTTCTTACTCACAGTTATCCTTTTCATCATAAGGGCATTTAGAAGAAAAATTATCTATTTTACCATAGTTAAAGCATTTAAAGGGTAACTTACCTTTGTATCTTCCAAATCCTCTTCTCAATCTTTTGATGAAGTTGGATTCTTCTTCATCAATCTCCTTATATTTGGATGTAGATTCTTCTATCTTTTCTTTCCTAGTTGCATTGAATGCAACTTCTCTCTTGGTGGTATATGCATCTCCCATTCTCATTTCATGGGTCATGAAGGTTCCATGTAACTCATTAATAGTGAGTTTATCCAGATCTCGAGCTTCCTCTATTGCAAAAATATTAGAATCATATCTTGAGGGTAAGGATATTAGAACCTTTTTCACAATCATAGATCCTTTCATCTCTTCTCCAAGATCTCTAATTGCATTAACTATTTCATCCACTATAAGAAGGTAGTCTGCAATCTTCTCTTCTTCACTCATCTTTAGACTTTCAAACTTGCCTTTGAAAGTTTGTAGCTTTGCTTACTTTACCTTGTCATCACCTTGATATACTTTCTTTGAAACTTGTCCCATAGATCATGTGCAGTTTGATAGTGTATAACTTTGACAAACTCTAATTTTGACAGACCACAATGAATAACATTCTTTTCCTTAGCATTATTCTCATATGCTCTCTTTCCAACCTGATTAGTAGGTGTAGCAGGGATTGTGTATCCATTTAAAATTGACATCCACACATCAAACCTTGAAGAGGACAAATATGCTTCCATTATAATGCTCAAATAATCATAGTTTGAGCCATCAAAGAGAGGTGCTTTGTTTGAAGAAGAGCCTTCTTGACTATCCATCTTGTGTTCACTATCCAAGATCTACCTAAGTTGATTAAGCTTCTCTGAAGGATCTAGGACTCTTGTGGAATGAAGAGGTCTCGCTCCGCCATCTCTCAACCAATGTTTTCATCATCGCAAGGTGCGTCTGCACCTTGGGCATCTGAGCAATATGGCCAAATCTGATCGCGCCAAGGAAAAACAGGGCCTGGTCCGACAAATGTCTCGCTCTGTGCAAGAACCGGCTCCTGTGCTTTTTCTAATAGAGCACTGGCAGGACCTCCTACAACCCAAATGTGCACGACGTCAAAAATTGACTAAACGGACACCTTTTAAAAAATTTAAAAAATTCTCAAAAACGCAAAAGCGAGTCGGCATGGCAAAGGTGGCGCAACATTTACAAAAGTGATGCTCTACGTCTTGCAAATGCGGCACTATAATCAAATGTGATGCCATCCTTCAAAAGTGAGTTGGCATTTTCGAGCAACACCCAAATCTCCTAGGGCTGTGTGATGTAATATTGCAAAGGAAAGTCAACATTTATTGCGCGACTCTAGAACCTTTTAGTGTTGCATGATGCTCTAGCATAAATGCGGGTCAACATCTGCAAAAGTGATGCTGTCTGTGACAAAAGCGATGCCCTAGAGGACCACTTTTGGTCGACCTAAAAGACCCTTAATAAATGCACTAAAAAAACGCAAAATGAGAAAAAAATTGAAAGGTGTATAGGGGGTCCTGCATCCTGAGGCCGCTGGAACTCGCAAACCCGATCCATCCGATGTTTGGGAAGCACTCGAGCAACCATTCCATCAGCACCTCAAAGCAAAATCGCCAAAATCTCTAAAGGTCAAGTGAGAAAATAATTTGAAAATGGCCCTCTTAACCCCTTTTATGCAAAATTTTAAGGATTTTTTGGTTATTTTTCAGGGTTTTTAAACCCATTGAATCCGTTTTTAACCGAACGAAGCCCATTTTGATCCGTTTTCATCGTCGTAAGCCTAAATTCGCATCTCATGGGTTATTTTCCACTCCTAAATCATTGTTGAATCTTTTTCACAAGCTTGACCACATTTTTCAATTTTTCCCTAATCTCTCGAGGGGGCAGTGTGGCAGTGTAATTCCTTCCATTGGGGCAATAGTAAGCCATCCAAAAAATCATAAATTTTTGTAATTTTGATCATGGCATTGTTATTATTTGAACTGATGCAGCAGGTACTTCGCTTCAAAGAGGGGAAAAATGTAGACATGTAAAATGTCCTGATTGATATTGGATATCTGATTTTGATCAACTAACACCGTTTCTTCTAAAATCATCTCAAATTGATCAATTAATTAAATAATCAACATTATTTAATTAAATTCAACTATTAATCAAATAATTAAAATTATTGGATTAATTCACCCTTCTTCTAACTAATTTTTATCATATTGAATTAAATCAAATCATTTAATTAAATCCTTTCTTAATCCTCTCATTTGATTAAAAAATCAATCAAATCAAATTTCACATCTCCTAATTCTCTCCAATTAATTAATTTTGTATTAATTAATCCTAAATCAGCTTTCTAATCATCATTATCAATTTCTCTAGCTTTTAATTCCTCAAGAGTTAAATCAACTCATGGTCAACTAACTAGGTTGCACATGAAAATAATTCCAATTAATTATTTAATTCATCTATTTTCCCTCACCAAGGCATATTCCAAGGAATATTCCTCTCAACAACCTCTCATTCAATTTTCCTCCAAAGGTTTTCAAAAATTTATCACATCCTCTTACATTTGCAATAAATTATCTTACAACCTTTCAAATCCTCTTACATCCTCTCAAATCTCATTCAATTCCTCCACCAATTTCAAATTCTCAACCAAAAATATTTACTTCTCTTCCATCCTCCTCCACTCACACATTTCCCAAAATGTGCTCCAACTTCCTCTAATAGAATTGTGACACTTGGCACATTCTCATTGGCTCTCAATTTATTCCACATTCATCAATTCATCCATTCTTCAACCCTTAGCTTCTATAAATAGAGGTATCCTTTTCACAATGTGGATACACAACTTCATGCCTTTCCATTATAGTCATTTAAGTCCATATTTTTTCATCATTTTCAAGCATTGTAGCTAGATTATAGTCAATTTCACTCTTGGATCATTAACAAATCATCAAGCTTATCAAAGGGATTGGGAAAGGGCTTCTTTCCACATCAAAGGAGCACCACTCCCCCTATGGGATGGAGGTTTAACTATTTCAATTTGAATTACATGTTATATTTCATTAGTTTCTTGTTATATTCATGTTTTCTCTTGAATTTGGGCTAAAGAATCTCATACGGAACACTAGATTTTATTTTCTAACATGTTTGACACTTGGTTTGTGATATCTTGTTAGTTTGTGCAGGTTTAGTGTTCACACCTATCAAGGTCGAAATCCCCCATTGGGAGTCTCATTGAAAGGCATGGTTAGCAATGAAGAATACAGGGTAGCCAAACTAAATGAATTAGAGCTCCTAGATGAAAAGCATTTAAGCGTGTTAAACCATCTGTAGGTTTATCAGAATTGGCTCAAATGAAACTATGACAAAAAGATCAGGGATAGGAACTTTCAATTTGGTGACTTAGTCCTCAAAGAGAATTAGAAGATACAACTAAATTGGGATAGAAAATGAAAATTTGAACCTAACTGGTTAGGCTCGTTCATCATCACAACAAGCTACGACTCTAGGGAATATCAGTTGGCTACTCCTGAAGGAGAACCATTAGTCTAACCTCTAAACAATAGCTAACTCAAGAAGTTTTGCACATGAAGCATGTTAGAACACCCCAAGCAAAATGGTAAAAATCCAAAAAAAAAGCAAAAAAGGGTAAAAAAAGCAACAACAAAAAAAATCCAAAAAAATAGTAAAGAGAAATAAAATGTTCTCTGAGTGAAAACCACTTTGCGGCACTCCTAGAATAGGTACCATAGTGAAAACCTAGAAAACAGATGCTATGTTTGAATAAAACTTGCATCATTATCTATCGGTATTATCCAATGCATCCACCCATTTGTTTCATAATAAAATAGTGTATTCAATCATGGCTTGTTATTGTTTAAGGAAAGTAGTCTTATCTTCAACTGGGGGAAACTTCCTAAAGCTAGTCATGGATTAGATCCTTGAGCATCCCAACATGGTCAAAACAGCAAAAATAAAAAAAAACATCTAGAAAGTAACAAAAAAATCAAAAAAACATTTGAAAAACATCAAAAACAAAACATCATTGGGTTATTCCTTCACTCAAACAGTCTAAGATATCAACATTTGCTTGAACCTCATAGATAGCTCAAGTCGATTTCCCACAACATATCCTCTAGAAATAGAAGTAGAATATCAATCCAAGTATTGTTTTCCAAAAATAGTTTATGCTTTGAGTCAAATGGTCGAACTACGTGGTCTCTTCGTGTACAACGTAGGCAAGACTTATCTTTGATGAGCCCCCGAGGCCCTAGGTTAGTCCCTTGAAAACAACAAAAAAAACATTATAAAAACTTAGAAAAATCAAAAAGACTGATCCCGTCATCACAATCCACAATAAAAATTTCACCCATAATAAACAAATCGTCACTCACCCTTTGACAAAACAGACAAACAAACAAACAAAGCAAACATCAAAAGCTATAACTTTCAATCAAAACAATTGCATAGATTGAACTACAAACAAACGTGAACAAATGCTAGAGTATTACCTACCTATCTTTTTGATAAGTCCCAACAACATCCTGAGATATGCCTTAACAGATCTATTCCTACAATAGACATGATCAACACCAAATAATAGACCCACCCCAAACAAATATGGCAAGTGATATAACAACATTGTTTTATCTTTTTGTAGTTTTTTTTTTGTGATTTATTTTATTTTATTTTTTTTGGTTTGTTGTTTGTAAGATATTTTTGTAATATTACCATGGTGAATACTTGCTTTATTGAGTGTATGCAAGTTGTATTAAAACAATTCTTGAATTAGTTGCATGTTAGGTGTTCTATACCTCTTAGTGTGACTGGTCTGAAATGTTTTTAATGCAACCCAACCCTATACTTTAAACAATTTTTTTGTATGTTTGGAATGAACAAGAATACTCTTTTTTTGTAGAGTCAAATTCCATGCAATGGATACAAAGTCACCTTGGTTATTAATACCCTAGTGCATCGTATCTATTTGCTACATCAAATAAGATTGTTCAAAACTGCGAAGCCTCTAAAAGCAAAGTGAAAGCAATACTCATCACTACTAACAACTTCAAATTTATATCCATCATCATCATATTTATTCTAATATCCACCTTGCATAACAATATCATTAGTACCATATCCATCCTGCATCCATAGTGTCGTCAATACATATCATGATGATAAAAAAACCAATAAAACATCATGTATTATGAATGGGGCATACATCCAATGCATAGCATACATCATCATCACGTGAACATATTGAAGATGAATCGAAGAAGGTATATCTCATATATATCATCATCAAAAAAGGGAGTACATCATCATCATTGAAACAAGTATGATAGGGTAAAAACAAAATCATAACACATATACGAGGTCTCGATTGGGCCGATGAATATATATACAAAACACATGTCTACAATATGTCTCAGAGCAATAAACAACATAAATATCAAGTATAAAAAGTAAGACCTTGACAAGAAGGAAAAAACCCTATGTACTATCAAAAGGATCTGGTTGTCTCACGGACTGATCACCTGCCCCACCACCACCACTGCCATCACTCACAACACTAGGCTCTCTAAACCATGGACTTTGAGCAGCCCTAGGAATAGTAGCATCATATAAGGTCTGATAATAAGTGGAAATCTATAAATACCAATCTCGCTCAGCTCACATGCTATCATAGTCTGCCCTGAGAGTATCCCTCTCTGCTGTAAGAAATTGTACCTGCGCCTCTACAACATTTCATCAACCACTCTCACTATCTCGTTCAACCCTCAAAATATCTACCTAAGCCTCCATATCCTGTCACCATACTATCTTTATATCTCTGGTAGCATTCATATGAGCTAATAGTATGTCTCCATCCCTAGCAGGTGGAGGAGGAACCAGAACCTATCTACGACCCTACGCCTGAGCCATACGCTCATCCTGACCACCCGATGCCCCATCACATCAGGCCCTATCCAAATGCTCTGTAAGGACCTCAATGCAATGTCACTCTCCATGAAGACCTATAATACTTGATCTTCTCAAAGCCAGATCACCCCTAGGATTAGTGAGTCTTAACGGCCTACATCGTGCCCACCACTCATCATAATCACGAGAAGTACCTGGATCTGTTAAACCAACTAAACAACCCCAACCAACTGGGGAAAGTGCTCTCAACTCAACAACTACAGTATCTATATCTAGTTGGATACCCCCTACACGAACCTCCCTAGTGGTCCGACCAAAATGAGCCTCATAAGTATCAGGAAATCGACCTTGTCTCTCTCCAAACTGGTGACATACTTAGTCTAGTAAGTAGCACTCTAACACAAAATAGGAATGACCAATCAACCAATGGGTCTGCCAATAGTAAACAAGATGATCTAAATCCTCTGACCAAGCCTCACAGCCCATATAAGGTCTCCACACAAAACCTGACATCTCATAAAAAATTTAATGCCAATAAGGAAGATCCTTGGGCAAGGTAAAGTGCATGAAATCCCCATAACAATAGGATTACAGATCATCAGGAGAATGATCATGTATCCCATCCAATCGATCAATGAAAATATGCTCCCATGCCAAAACATGCAAAAGAAAAACACCTACAAACATAGATTTCTCGCCCCGATACACGACCTCGTGCATATCTTTGTATAGGTGGGAAAGAAAACACACACCCCAAGAATACCATGTCCCATGCTAGAGCATACTCTCGATACATACACCCCAACCCATAGGAAACTGTTGACCTCTCCTATCAAGAACAACTAATCCCAAAATCAAACCACACAGGACAAGCGAAACAGGATCCGCACTACCAGAAAACTCAGACATGTCAATCTCTGACTGGCGCACCTCCAAGTGGCTAGCACCTAACACCTTCCGCATGGTGCAGGTACCATGTCAAACATGATATGTAACCAACTCACCATGAATAGGAAGGAAAATTGTCCTCCAAACATCCTCAAGAGTAATAGTCACCTCTCCTAGAGGCAAATGAAACGAGGATGTCTCAAAATGCCACCGCTCACAAGTGCGGTCATCATCACCATGTGAGTCCTGATAGGAGGAATGTATCAAATATAACGTAGTCCAAAGACATCAAGAAATTCTCACTCCAATATACCGAAATGGGCAATCGGATCAAATAGGTGTTGAGGACGTCTCTCCCTCGGTCGTAGTGGTTTGAGACCCACCTGCAATCATTGTCAACCAGGACATTAGGGTTTCACTCTAAACATGTAAGGAAACAACAACACAAAGCACGATGACAAATGAAATTTAGGATGACAAACAACCACATGCTAGGGTCCACATCAAATGCTAAAAGCAAATATAGAAGGAAAATTCAAATGCAAGGGTTTTGAGAAAATGCTCAGAAAACACCAAGCAAAAGCAAGGTTCTTAGGCAAGTGCGAGCTTTTAGGTCAAGGGAGAGGAAACAAGGGTGAGGTTCTTGGTCAAGGGTGAGGTTTTAGGCTATAGAGCAATCAAAAGCGAGGTTTTACGTCAAAGGCGAGCTTTCAAAGCAAGTGCATGAAACAAAAGCGAGGTTCTTGGTCAAGTGCGAGGTTTTAGGTCAAGGGCGAGGGTTTCAAGATCAAGTGCAAGGTTCTAACCTAGCAAAGGTGAGGAAAATGATGCAAGTGCTCAGAAATAACTAGAACTTTGCTATTGACTCAAGAAACTTTGTACATGCAAAACGAGAACGAAACAAGACGAAAGCCAAAAGCGAAAAGGTACATATGTAAGAACCTTGTTGGTTCTAACCCTTGCCCAACTGAATGTTGATGAATTTTATATTGTTTTGATAGTTTTGCAACTTTTGGTGTTTTTGAGCAATATATATATTTTTATTTTATTTTTTACATTAAGATGCCAGGTAAGCAAATGCATGAAAAGGAAAATACACTAACTGATATAATGAAATTCTTAATACAACAAATGATATAATTTATTGATAGATTATCTTCAATGACCTTTTTACAACATAAAGCATACCTGATCATAGAAGAATGATGATTATACAATTTTTTGGAAATGAAGGCAACAAGTAGAAGACCGGCAATCTATTCACCCTGCTGCAAATTGTCACTTCTCCACCTTTAAATATATGTCAAAAGTGTGCATTGATCAAGCCACCCCAAATGGTGTTGATTGCCCTTCAATATCTTAGGTGATTTAGCCTTAGAGTTCCCACGCCTGGGTGAGGGTTTGAAATGAACTCCACTGAAGATTATTTTTTAGCTACTTGAAAAGTGAGGAAGATTGTATTATGAAAACTTGGTAATGTTGGCAGTGAACAAGAAATTTTTAAATGATCATTGGCCGCCAAGTAGAGTCTGATATGAAATCATTCTACTGCAAGGTAGACGGTATCCACCATATAAAGTATTCAAAATACCTCCCAAGTCTAAGGCATCCTCAATGGAAAAGAGATATGCATAAATGCTTAGGCGTTTTGGCCAAGGGAAGCAACACGTGCAGCTAGAAGGAACTGTATGGCCTTGTAATGTGTGCCAATGTTGATAGATAATGTAGCCACAATGAATTCTACCCTTCCACAGAAAATCAAATGCAAACCCTTGTAAACACTTGCAAATATATTCACCAATAAGCTCAAATTGGACCTCTGAATGAAGCCCACCAATAGACAATAATCTCAGCTAGTCTTTCATAGCCTCAAAATTGCACAAAAACTGAAGAGTTTTCATTCTCCAATGTTGAAATGTTGAAACCCTTGGTCTCAAGCTCAAATCCCAAGAACTCACCAAAAACAATTCAAAATGCTCATAGAATGAATCAACCTTCTTCATTGGCAGCTTATATGTTTCTCATAAAGTTCAATTCCCTCCCTTTTTTCTTTTGAATCACTTAAATTAATATTAGGTTTGCAATTTGGAAAATATTAAATACAATCTTGAAATTGGTGCCCAAGAGATTAATTGAAATGGCCCCCTTTTTATGACTAATGGACCATAAATTAAAAAGTGCAATATAACGTCATTTTATATACTTATGATATTAATTATTATTAAAGTTACCTTTAATAATAATTAAACATTATAACTTATGCAATACACCTCAATTCATCAAGCCATCTAAACTCCAAAATTGACCCTACCAATATATCCCACTTAGGTGCCCTACTATAAATAGAAACCCTGGTTGAATGACTTACTATAAATAATAAGTATGTGAAACTGAGTCAAACGAAGGCTAAACCTGAATCAACATAGCTCTGAAGAAGAGAAATCACACTGATCACTGCCAAGAAGGACCCTCTTACCATCTGTGTTAGCCTACGAGTGCTAGGAATAGGCTAAACCATCATAAAACAGGATCACACTAAAAAGGGGACATTACAACATATCAGGCCACCGACGCCTGAAGGTCGTCCAAACTCCTGAACAAGCTCAGAATGATGTGGGGCTCCCTCAAATCTCAACATTGCTCCTCGACAGCTGACAGAATGGGAAAATCATAGACAAGAATTAGCTATAGGTTCAAAGAAGCCTAATTGCCTATCTTAACCCTTAATAAACCCTAATTTCACCTAGGAAACCCTAATTTCTACTTAGGGAACCTTCCTACTTTCAAATTAGAAGCTCACAAAAACATCAAAACGAGGAACGAGGGACCTATAAGATCTAATTCTTCACTCTCAACACATTGGAACTAAAACAAGATAGTGTCATGAGCTTACCCTCGAAACTGACCTTTTTTTGGCCAACCCCTCGAGGGGGCAATACAAAGTCCTACCATCATTTCACTAAACACTAGGACATAGTGGGGCATAATTTTTTTTCAAAAAAAACTTGATCTTAAAAAAATAGAATCTCTGAAACAAAGCAACCAGTACTTTGCATCAAAGAGGGGCCAAATGTAGACATGTAAAATTGACTTAACACCTATCACACACCCTAAAAAGCATTAAACAACATTGAACAACATCAAACGACATCCCACAACATCCCGTAATATCTCAGAACATCTTGAAACATGTCAAAATCATCTCAGAATGTCTCGAAAGCAACTTGTAATGTCTTAGAATCATCCTACAACACCCTGAAACATCTTTGAATCATCCCGCAACATCCTGCAACATCTCAAAATCATCCTGCAATGTCCTAAAACATCACACAACATCAAACAACATCCAAAACCCTAATTTCCTCTATTAATTGAATAATACAATATTATTTAATTAATTCACTTTTTCATCATTTTTGACAAATTAAATAAATTTCATTTATTTAAGAAAGTCCTAAAAAACCTAATTCTGCTACTAATTAAATAAAATGACATTATTTGATTAATTCATTTTTTCATAATTTCGACCAATTAAATAAATTACATTTATTTAATAAAATCCTAATCTAGTCTTATTTTGTCCTAATTGATTAAATAATGTCAATTATTTGATTACGTCGCTAAATCACTTTATTCCCCTAAGTTAATTGAATTATTAAATTGTAATAATTTAATTAACACACTTTCCCTCCAAAATTTGAATAATTAATTCAAACTATTCAAAATCATTTATCAAAAATCAAATCATGCAACTTTGTTTGTAAAGTCAAACTTGATTTCATATCAGTTTAACTCCAAAATGAATTGATTAATAAAATCAAATAATCTATAATTCTCACTAACTTCTGATTGAGAAAATTATATTTGTTGACCTGAAAGCACCTAATTTCCTAACTAATCAATCTATTTCCTAAATGGTTAACACCAATTCCATGGAATTATCAATCTAAACTAACTAATTCATCAATCTAAATCATGACTAATCAATCTATTCTTGATTTATCAATCAATTTGCACAATATTCTCATGTCTAAATCCTCTTAACACCTTTCAACCATTGATCTTGATCCAACATTGTTGAATCCTGATTGTCAATTCAAAATCTCATTTTCTATATAACAAACCTCTTTCCTCACAAAAAAGGATCGAAGAATCAACATACCTTATCCAACAAAGTGTTGTCAATATCATCATTTGATAGAGCTTCAAAATACCTTCAATCAACCAACATCAAGCATCATTCATCAAGATTTTCACAAACTATGGAAGCTTCACAGTGATAAGAACAATCCAACATCAGGCGAATACATTCCAATACAGGATGGTAACACTATGCTTCTTGCTTACATTCAATTTAGTAATCATAGATTTCTTAATGTGTTTTCAAATAGCTTAGTTTCATTTCGTATGTGTAGGATTAGATCTTAGATTAATGTGTTTGATCTTAGCTTAGATCCTCATTTCAAGCACGTTTTTCTTGTTCGACATCTAATGATTTTTCCCCCTCACACACTTTTAAACAATAATATACATAAATTCTAAGTTTATAATTACATATAGAGCCAAAATTATATATAAAAATTAGGAGATACAATAATTTCTAAACAAAATTTTCTTACAACTTATCTTCTTATTCAAATATACCAAAGACTCTAAAAAAGGTTTGTGTAGAAGCTAATTGGTCATACTAAAACATATCTACCTTTTGGTCTATGAAGAAGGATATAGTCAATCCAAAGTTGTTTATAACTTCTCTTCTCATTTAAAAATATCAAAATCTCTAAAAAAAAATGTAGAAGTTAATTGGTCATAGTAAAATATATATACCTTCTAGTCTACGAGGAAGGATTAGGCAATCCAAAGATACTAAAGAATTGAAGCATATCCTAGAATATTAAAAGTTGAAAAAATATAATATAAAATATCACAAAAAAAAAAAAAATTATGAATTTGATGATGAGGGTTAGGAGGAAAAATTAGATCTCTCATGGAACTCTAGTGAGGATTATTTATAAGAGCTTGTTGAAACTAAAACCATAATATATATATATGTATGTATTAGGTGGTTAGGTATAGCCATAAAAATGGGTTATGAAGGTGATGTTTTGGTTTCAATAGGATAAAGCATTTGGTAGGCACAATATGTAGAAATTATAAAACCTCTAGATGTGAAAGGTATTGGAGCTTCAATTGATGAGCACATTACCAAGGCCCACATAATAAAATTAGTGGCAGTAAAATTAAATTTTATTTTTCTAATCCTCAATATCAAATGCAATCAAATCTATAGGGTACTTCAAATCATTAATCTAAATTAGAGGTTAGAGATTCAAGTAATACAATATGCAGTAGATAATTTGGTTGTATTGTGGTAGTGGTAGAGTTAGTAGCACTGGTTGCAAGTGTCACAACAACAAAATATTCAAAGAGGTCAATTAACATGTACTATTGATCAAAAAGGCCATGAAAAGAGGAAAAATCCTATGATAGTTATAGATACAAGTAATCTTGGTCATGGTAACTCTACCTCAAAGGAATTACTTGTAGTAGGAACCCTCATGTTAGTGTGAGTGGGAAAATAATTAATTATCCTCATAATCAAACAATATCCACCAAAAATCCAAAGAATTCTTCTCTATTCAAGTATTGAATTACACTAATAGCCACAAATTTTGATCACAAAGTTGAGTTTTTCTAGAAATCACCAAGAGATAAAATAAAAATAAATAAATGGTAGATGTTGTTGGAGCTTTAGATCCTACAACAACAAAGGTGTTATGTACATATGATCTAGATTGATAAACCATGGAGTAAATATATGTTATGTCTAAATTTAATAAAATACATGATCAAATATATTGTACAATGAATCAAGCACCTATTCATTATATTTTAGTAGAATAAAAATTTGTGACAAAATAAATGTATCTAGAAAGAAAAATGATTTGATAGAGACATTATTGATAAATGAAGAAAGAGAACAAAATAAGTTAAATCATTGAATAGAAAAGTTATAGGTAGACCTAGAAAATGGGAAAGCATGGAGGAAAGTGATAGGTAATAAGACTAAGCACTAAGAGAAAATAATAATAAAATATTTTCCTCTATACTATGGTCAATGAGATAATGAAGAGACCCAGATTGATTGAATTAGTTTGAGACATCTAATGAAGATCTGACTAGAATTTTGAGACTATTTTGAATAAAATATTGAATTAATTGATGGTTTTCAAGCATAGTTTGACAAGCTCAATAAATAAGTTATTGAAACTAGAAAAGACATAATTTTAAGAAAGGATACAACGAAAAATAGAAATAATCTACAAAATCAATGATAAAGAATTGTCATCCAAAGTAATTCCTAATAGGAGTGAAATTTATTGATAGAGGCATGTATCATTTGGAAGAGTATGAATCTAAGTGAAACATGCAAGAATTATTGAATTAACATAAAAAAAAGTTAGTAGAGTTGCATGGAAAGATAGAAGAGCTCACAAAGCTAGTTCTACCAATGTCTTTTGATCAAAAAAAGAAATTCATTACAAATGATGCTTTTTCGAGGAATATGGAGGATACAATGAAGCAAGATAAATACCAGCTTATTGAGAAGCTAGATGCAACAAACTCTTTTGGTTTCATTAAACTATTGATAACCTTGAAAATAAGTTTGCATGATACAATAATGGAAAGATCCATTTTGGGTTAGTAATTGTTAGTAAATTTACATTTCAATCAATTTGAGTTACACCAGATTACCCTTCCAATAGATGAAGAGTGGAACATGCTACGCAAGATGATATACCAACCATTATAAATGTAGAGTAGATTTCAAATAATGACAATTTATTTTAAAAATATATTTTATTTTCTATACTTTTCATTTTTTCAAGATACAATATTATAATTTTAAGTATTTGTATATTTTGATAGTTTTAAGACATATTATTATAATATTATATAATTATAATATTTTGACAATGGATAGTGAATGAAAATTGTAGGCACCTTTTTATTATTATTATCTTGTTCTTAGATGTTTTATAGTGTAATAATATAATTATGAATATATTAAGATTTATTTAAATATTAATATTCTATTGTATCTATTTCTATCCTCATGAAGTTCTATTCTTCCCATTGCTTCTAGAATCTATTTTTTTTCTTATTTTATTTTATTTTATAATATTTTTTAAATAAAAATAATAATAATAGAAACACAAGTTTAAATAATGGGAATAACACATTGACATTTTAATAAAAATGGAACTCATTTTAATTTGTAATAGTTGATTAACAACAAAAATCATTGGTTAAAAATTAACAAAATGAATGTAAGTTCCTTGTGTTGGTGATCCACATTATATCCTACAATCATATAAAATAAACTAGATATAATGACAACTAATCATGTGAAGACCTTTATTGTCATTGTAGCTCATAGAAAAACACACGAGAGAGTTAGGAAATTCAAATCTAATCCATTCAAACTATACTAACGAATCCTCAAAGCTTAGATAATTGAGCACAAAAGAAAGCTAAGAACAACATGCATAAAAGAAACTATTTTACCAAACATGTGATCAATTCCGTTGAATAACCTCCATTACTCTTCTCCATTTCGTTTGTGTAGTGTACTTGCCCTCATATTTTCAAAGTTCATGCAAGCATGGCCTAAGTGTTGTGATTAAGACAAAACATCGAAGATTCAAGATAATTGCTCTAAAAGTCATACGATTTCGAGAGAGATTGGAATGATGAATGACATCAATTTATAGAAAATTGATCATTCAAATGACAGGTCAAGATTGAAAGATCAACGGACGGTTGAGATCGAAAGATTAGACATGCATTCTAATAAATAATAGTAGTGACATGAGTGATACAAATTAGAAATAGAAATAAAGATTAAATAAATGATTTAATCTTTGAGTTTGGTATTCGAAAACAAAAGAATAGTTTTTGCATGACAAAGATAAAGATGGATTAAATCAACTCTCTATTTCAATGCACACACAAGATTTAATTAACTAAATAGGAATATTTAATTAATATGCATGTACACACAAACGAGTTAGAACCAGATGATTGAATGATATGACCACAAGATTACTCGAGAGAGCCACTTCAACATTAAATCCTGAGTTAATTGAGCAATTTAAATAGATGTCGAGTCGAGTCAAAGTAAATACTTAGATAACTCACACAATTATCTAAATATAGAGGAATGTGTTAAAATAGAATTTATGAATTAAATAATTCATTTAATTCAAGATTTGATATTTGAAGAATAATTAAATAAGATTTATTTAATTAAGCGATGAAGGGATTAAATGAATAATTAAATAAATAAAGAATTTATTTAATTATAGTTGACATATGATAAAGGGAGGAATTAAATAAGAATTTATTTAATTGAAGAAGAAGGATAAGGTTAATTAGTAACATAATTAAATAAAAAGTGTTTATTTAATTAATCAGATAGAATAAAGAAAAGTGTGAATTAATTAAATAATTAAGATTATTTAATTAATAGAAGAAATGAAGAACTTTAGAGAACAATTAAATAATTGACATTATTTAATCATGACCATGAATAATATGAATTATGAAAAATATTGAAGTCGCAAGCTTAAACCATATTTTGATGTCTACATTTGCCACTCTTTGATACAATGTCATTTCAGCATTGTGTCAAAGAAAATAAATAAAAATATGCCCTAGTCATGCCCCAATGTAAAACAGATAAAGGTATGCCCCCTCAGGAAAATTGACAAATTTTCAAAAAAAATAAAACAAAATTGGAAATAGTCCCGATTAGTCCATTGGATAGACAGAAATGCAGTGGAGTTGACATAATTGAAGTTGGAAGTGTTAAGGACGAGTACAGGTAGATTGAAATTGGAAGTTGACGTGGCCAATAGAAAGGAATGCCACCAAAACCCTAGGTATGAATATAAAATGGGGTAAAAACCCATTCATTTTTACCCACATTGCTTTGAAACTTGAGAATTTTGCTCTGCACCCTCAGCAAATATGTCTCTCGTTCTGCACACCCATTATCGAGCATACAGGATCTGGACCTTTAGGCGGCTAGCCAACGTGGACCCCCCGGTATGTACTTCGTTCTCGACTTTTGATTTTTAGGCTTTTGCACTTTTTTATGCATTTAATGTCAATTTTCATCATGCGTCACTGTATTAGATAGTCACATTTGAATTCGTTATCAACGCATATGCATGCAGATCACCGCATTTATAAATTTACATGTATTGTTTATCGTAGTTGATCACAGTTCAACACATTTGTCTTTTAGTTCTATGCAGTTTTCTTTTAGTTCTATGCATTTGCTAAATAACAACGCATTTGCATTTAATTTAGATGCAATTTTTTTTATTTTCAACGCATGTGCAATAGTTTCAATGCATTTGATATTTAATTTACGTAGTTGGATTTAGCACAATATTGTTATGCATCGATAGATAGAGGCGCATTTGATATGTAGTCGCATTTGTTATTTGTGCACGCAGTTGTGATGTAAAATGATGCATGTGACATTTTATGACGCATTTGTGAAATAAAATGACACATTTAGTTTCCTGCAACGCAATTGCAAAATAATGACGCATTTGCAAAATAATGATGCATGTGAATAGAATTTGATTGTCATTTTGCAGGTTGTTTTGGAATCAATGTATACGCGAGAGTCGAGACCATCGACTTTTCACTTCTAAGATAGTTTGTGGAGCATGGAGAAATGATTCTTATGGAATTTGGGTCTTCTTCATGTGACAAACATGCCCACTATTCGGGCAAACCGGGGTCTACTGACAACGTTGTGCAAGCGGTGGCACTCAAAGACTTCTTCGTTTCACCTACCTACTAGAGAGGCGACAGTTACGTTGGAGGACGTCTACAGGATTTTGAGACTTCCTATCGAAGGCACAAGGGTGAGATATGATACCCAGAGGGGTTTCGCTGAGATGTGCCGATATTATTCACATGCAGATATTAGACAATTAGGTTTTGAACATTATGAGATTAGATGGTGTGTATTGGCAATGAGGTATAGGCAGTTGGACTATCTATTGTGTACACTGATAGGTGGTATAGTCCTTCCTGACCGTCGAGGTCATGGTTTTCCTGTGGGTTGGGGAGAGATGCTAGTGAGTATGTTAGAGCGATAGGAGGTATATGCTTGGGGTCCCTATCTTCTCGACATGTTATACTTTCATTTGCATGATATAGCCTTCGAGAGGCTTAGTCTATGAGTTGTGGTACCACTCCCTTGATGGTATGGGCGTGGGAATACATTGCCATTTTTCATCCACCGGTTACAGTTGATGTGCAGCATGAAGCCCCTTATGCCTTCCATTATGCGGGGGCTAATACTCAACACCATATGGGAGATACCAGATACTTCAAACATGCCATCAACACCATGGTACAGTTCATATGGAGACCATACTTGGGTTGTCTAGAGTGGTTAGATGAGGATGATCATTTGCCTTATTGCTGCCAAACACAGTACCTGAATGGGCGGACTGTTTCACATGTGCATATTATAGAGCGACATTTTCCAGATCATGTCTTGCGGTAGTTTAGAGAGATTCAGGATGAGCCCAAAGGACGAGCAGAGTTTGTGAGGTCCTCGTGAGAGATCCCCCTATGGGGTCTAGAGATTCCCGTGGCCACTGCCAAGGCAAAGATTGATGCATTGCAAGCAGTTCAGTGGGGTTGGAGAGATGGTGTAGCAGACCCAGGTACCACCGAGGCATATGATCAGTGGTGGGCCATGCACAAGCCGATACCCCTTACAAATCCAAATCAGGCTACACCAATAGAGCAGTGAGGGACAGGACCACACGGTAGGAATGGCAGAGGCAAAGGTCGGAGAGGTGGAGGGGGACGTGGTGATGATGGAGATGGTGTGGGAGGTGGTCGACGAGGTGGTGGGAGAGGGAGGCGTGGACGAAGGGGATGAGGGCCACCATTATCACCTATCCATGAGGAGAGATAGGAGGAGGATGCGCACATGCCCGATGTTGGCAGAGGTGGGGAGGAGGTGCATGTTGAGGTTGGTCGAGATGAGGAGCATCTCGCAGAGGAGTCCATTCCAGAGGTTGATGTAGAGGAGGAGGCAGGTAGAGAGGAGGTAGAGATTGATGCCCTAGGCTTACTTGGTGCCTATCAGGATGATGATGAGGAGGATGATGATCAGGAGCAAGAGATTCGTGATAGGATTCTGGAGGAGTTGGAGGATGAGGATGATGGTGTGCAGAGGATGAGATAGGTTGACACAGGGGTAGTTGATCCTGACACTGCTACACTTTGTGCCCAGGTTGCATCCTTGGAGGAGTAGATGAGGGTCATGATGTTTGAGAGAGATGTGTTACAGATGGAGAGGGACAAAGTTGTCATGGACAGAGATTAGGCCATAGCTTGGAGGCAGGAGACTGAGCAGAGATTTACAAAGATTAGAGCTCTATGTACTAGGCCAACAACTGCATTTTCTAGAGAATTAGTTAGAGCCAGGGAGAGGGCCACTTATTACAAAGATTTATATGAGGCAGCAGTTCCTCTAGATAGACGGGCCCCGAGCTTTTTAGAGGCACGCAGTGAGAGGTCCCAGACTAGAACCCACACCAGGACAGTCAACACAGAGGGTGTTGAGCAACCACGCAGAGCTAGTCCATATGATAGGCCACATTCAGGTCACATGTCATCAGGCTCTCAGTATCATTCATCCACATACTCCAATCATGACAACAGTGGTAGTTCAGGATAGGGACATTTGTTGACATATACTGAGACATTGTATTATGATCCTATAGCCTACGGGCTTCCATATTTATTGATACATTATGACATTGTGATGTGACATTGTTGAATGATATATATATATATATATGATTTTGGCGGCGAGTCTCATGATATGCAGTTCTATTTATTGATTATGCAGTTGTTTATTTATACATGTTATGTTTATATGAAATGCCTATGTGATGGATGAGCATATCTTCTTTATGATGTGTTTATGTAACCTATGATGTGATGTTGATTCTATGTGATGTATGCATTTTATAGTTATGAGATTCCATATGATGTTATATGTACAATGCTTTCTACATGTGATGCTATACAGATGTAATGTGGTGCATGTATTTACATTAATTATGTACATGGAATGTTTATGATATGTAATCTATGATGAGAAATGTCTATTATGCCATGATGTCCTAGATATGATAAATGCCCAGATGTTTGTATATTTCAAATGCAAGATGTATGTATGATTTGGAAATGATATTTTCTAACATGAATGTGTATGCAGGATGATATATATTTTTGTGTGTCACAGAACTCCGTCATAATGCAAGAAAGAAGAATTGTTAGTGCGGAAAGAAAGATCGAGAAATAATAAAAGAAATGAGATGGATGTTAGTATTAGCAATCTTCGATGTTTCGTTGTATCACAAAAGGTGTTGCACTTTATCATCATTGGGCGGGACTAATACAAATGGAGAAAAACACCATGATATGACATAGATCAAGGTGTGCAAGGTCATCCATTTGCTAACAACAGAAAGTCGTAGACAAGGATTGGCGTTAACTTATACTAAGGGCACAAGTTGCCCCAATCTTTTTGTCAAGAAAAACCACAGATAGCAAACAAAATAAAAGATGGGTCATGAGACGTCATCGCTCCTCTAAATCCTTCATGGGACATCCTTGAGGAAACTAGTAACATGACTCAAAATCAAATTTTAAAAGACAATTGACAGACAATAGTCAAAGAAAACAAAATTCGGATACATTGTTGCTTCTCTAAATCCTTCATGGGACATCCTTGAGAAAGCTAGTAACATAATTCCCATCATAAAGTCAAATGAAATTATAAGATTAATAATTCAGAAAGTCAAAAAGCCAATAAAATATTTGTGAAAACTTGATCTGTTTGTTGGATTTGTTTTGATTGATAAAAGGATTGATTGATAAAGCCTGATTCTAGGATATACACATACCAAATAAGATTATGAGTCTAGTTTTGATGTTATGACTATCTGTATAAGGCATGAAAAAGCCTAGTTTCAGAAAGACATGTATCGTATAAGATGTTGAGTCAGATGTCATTGATGTGATAACCTGTGTAAGGCTATGTTTGATTGTTTGAAAATGTCAATATGCAGGAAGGACTCATCCTGTATGAGACATAGATTGTTTTGTTGATATCGGTATTCAGGAAGGACTCATCCTGAATAAGACACAGGTTGATTGTTTTGATAATGTCTCTTTCCAAGAAGGACACATCCTGTAGCAGAAATAAGTTGATATGTTTTGGTTGTTTCTTTGGAAATTTGTTTGATTTGACTTAGAGACATTGCTGACTTGTTCACCAGATTGATGCATGACTTGATAGGATGTGTGGACAATTGATTGTGTGTGATGAAAAACCCTAAAGGACTGACCTAGTGTGGCCTCGGGGGCTCATCGATTAATGGCCTTGCCTACGTTATACACACATAGACCTTGTAGTTCAACTTGACTTTGATTGACAAGACTGACTACAAATAGAAGATGTGTGTGATAGTGAATGTGACGAACCCTAATGGACTGACCTAGTGCGGCCTCGGGGGCTCATCAATTGATGGCCTTGCCTATGTTATACACATAGAGACCTTGTAGTTCGACTTGACTTTGACTGACAAGACTAACTACAAATAGAAGACATGTGTGATAGTGAATGTGATGAACCTTAATGGACTGACCTAGTGTGGCCTCGGGGGCTCATCAATTGATGGCCTTGCCTATGTTATACACGCAAAGACCTCGTAGTTCGACATGACCAATGACCCTATCATATAGACATATGGATTGAATCATGATTTTATATAGAAAAAACTAAACAGACTGACCTAATGCCTTGGGGGCACATCGGCAGATATCTTGCCTATGTCTAGTCGGCAGAAAACATAGTTCGATAAACTAAAAAAGACCTACGGCGACTGACTCGACTCTATTTTTGGATTTTCGACATGTTTTGATTTTTGTCATTTTGAAGTTTTCTATGGTTTTACATCTTCCACATAGCCAATGTAAGAACCAATATGACACACGTCAAGTGTTTTCCCCTAGTTGAGTATAAGACCAATTGATTATGAATAGGGTAAAATGGGGATATGAAATGCACTCGATGTCAATCGTTCCAGGTTATGGGAAAGACTACCACTTATTACGAATGGTATATACAAGGGATGGATAAGAAAGATAAGTGATATGTATAGGGATAGGTAGTATGTACAGGGATGTTAGATTAGAATAACAATAGACAAAGGAGAAGAGTCGACTACACATGGCACCAGTTTTCTAGGTTTTCACCATGGTACTTATCCAAAGCGCCACCGAAGTGGTTTTCACTATTGGATGAATTATTTGTCTTTACTATTTTCTAGATTTTTTTAATTTTTTTTGGTATTACCAAGACGCCTGTTTGCCAGGTTTTCACCTTGGTAAATATTTTTTTTAGTTTTTTGTATTTTTGCTAATTAAGACAAGGCCCTCAGAGGCTATATGTAGAACTTCTTCAGATGAAGACTATTGATTGGTGAGGACAATGGGTACCCTTCAGGAGTAGAGAGTTGATATGCTCCTGATCCAAAGGCTTCTATAACAATATACAGTCCTAACCATTTAGGTTCAAACTTTCCTAGTTTCTCTCTATCTGTTTGATTCTTTGGGTTCTCCATTAAGACCAGGTCACCAATGTCAATTTTTTTTTTTCAAGACCACCTTGTTATAGCTACAACGAAGAAGATTCTGATATACTCGGAGATGGTCTAGAGCCTTCTGTCGTCGCTCATCTAGGAATTCTAGCTCATGGAGTCGTGATAATTGGTACTCTTCATCATCAATGTGCCCTTTCAAGGATACCCTTAGGTAAGGAATCTTGACCTCAATAGGAAGAATGGCTTCAGAACCAAATACTAGTGCATAGGGAGTGGCACCAGTGAGAGTACAGATACTTGTGCGATAAGCCCATAAGGCAGGATTAAGCTGTAAATTCCAATCACGGCCAACATCATTGATAGTCTTCTTGAGGATTCTAATGATAGTTTTGTTAGATACCTCTGCTTGGCCATTACCTTGTGGGTAGTATGGAGTGGAAAAGTGATGTTGAATATGAAATTCGTCACAAAGATGGGGGACTTCTTGATTCTTAAATGGGTGGCCATTATCCGTGATTATGAACTGAGGGACACCATACCGATAAATGATATAGTTCAAGATAAACTTAGAGATCTATGTGTCGGTAATGTATGTCATAGGAATAGCCTCAATCCACTTCGTAAAGTACTATGTGGCAGTGATAATGAACTTGTGGCCATTGGATGATGTGGGATGGATCTTACCTATGAGGTTGAGTCCCCATTGGGCGAAGGGTCATGGTAATGTTATAGGATGGAGCTCTTGTGTTGGTGCATGTATCAAGTCTCCATGAACTTGGCATTGGCAACATTTGTTTACAAAGACATATGAGTCCTTTTCCATAGTAGGCCAATAATAACCCAGTCTCATAATTTTTTTAGCTAAGGTAGGACCGCTAGAATGGGAACCACATATACCCTCATGCACCCCTCGTAATGCTTGTGCTTCATTGGAATCAAGACATCTCAGTAAGGTATTATCTAAGGCATGTATGTATAGGGTGTCTCCAACGATGGTGTATTTGGCTAACTTACAAAGGAATGTCCTACGTTGGTTGTTTGATAGGCCAGTGGGTATGATGTTTGCATGAAGGTAGTCATAGATTTCTTTGTACCATGGGGAATCAGGACCAACAATGTCACATACCATCTCAAAATTTGGGATATTGTAGGCTGGGACCAAAAGTTGTTCTACAAAGAACTCAAACTTAGGTACGTTGCTAGGAATGTCTAGAAGTGATGCAATAGTAGCCATAACGTCTGCTACCCTGTTTAGAACACATGGCATCTGATGAAATTTGACCTTTTCAAAGTACTCTTTAAAGCTATCAGCCATGTGTTTGTATGGAGCAAGCTTCTCATCCTTAGTCTCATAATCATCATTTACCTGTCTGATTACTAGTTGAGAATCGCCATATACCTGTAGGTTCTTAATTTTCCACTTGACTGCCATGCATAACCCTATTACTAGAGCTTCATACTCTACTATGTTGTTTGTACTGTTTCCCAATTTTCACCTACGGCCTAAATCAGTTGGGCAATCTATGTTTCAAGTGTTCATAAAGGCTAAATGGGGACATTGTTGTTCAGGATTAAATCATACATCTGATGCTAAGTCATAAGGAACTCAGTTGGAAAGCCTGCCCCAGTCAAGTTGGCATGAAAATCCTCTAAGGAGAGAGTCGCTAAGACCTTCCAGATGTCTCACTGACTAGAAGGGGTTCTTTTCATTTTGAAATGTCTCGGTCGGCCAGACATTTTAAATCGCCGTGGGTTTTTAGAAGTCTCCCCGACATCCTGAAGTCTTTCCGACATGGAGTGGTGGTCCCAGATAGAAGTCTTGCTGAAAGATTTAATTTTGGCAAAATTTTTGGCTGACTAAGCGGAGTCTCATCGAAAGAATGGAACTCTCGGCATAAGGTTGGCATCGGGGAGATGTCTTAGCGACTAACAAAGGTCTCGGTGAAAAGAGATGGGAACAAAAGGTGGGCCTCGCTGTAATGTCTCAGAGACCAATGATGTCTCACCGAAACAAAATTCCTTCGCTAAGAAATGAAGACCTCGCTATGAGGTCTCACCGACCAAGCAATGTCTCCCCGAAATGAAGTACGCTCTCGGCGAAAGAAAGAAGTTCGCTGTGATGTCTTGACGACCAAGCAAAAGTCTTGGTGAAAGTTTTGGGGCTTCGGCATGAGGTCTTCCCGACTTGCCAGTGTCTTGCTAAAGGAAGAAATGATCGAAGCTCGGGGAAAGCAGAATGTGTTCGGCGTGAGGTCTTTCCGACCCGACAGGGTCTCGCCAAATGGATATTTGAAATCGGTAAGACTCCAGGCCATAGAGTTGACTTCAACATGATGTCTCGGCGAAAGAGGTAGGGTCTCAGCGAAAAGAGGTGTCATTGGGGAGATGTCACGCCGATGATTGTGAGTCACGCTGAGGGTTTCTCCCTTCAGCGTAGTGTTTTGAGCTTCGGCATGAAGTCTCGGCGACTAGCGAAGGTCTCGCTTAGAGGAATTGATATCGACGTAATGTCTCGCCGAAGGTTTAGGGTCTTGGCGATAGTATGGGGGCTTCACTGTAAGGTTTCACCATTGGGGTGAGGTCTCGCCGACTAGTGGTGGTCTCCCCAACAAGAGAGGAAGCGGCATCGGTGAAAGAAGGTGTTTGTCGTGATGTCTTGCCGACCTGATAGGGTCTTGCCGAGATGAAGTGACCTCACCGAGAGAGTTTTACATCGGTCTGACATCTGGCCGACAGGGCGAAGTCTTGCCGAAGGAGTTGCACTCGCTGACAGAAGCCACGGTCGGTGTAATGTCTCACTGACCGAAGGGGAGTCTTGCCGAAACGAAAGGATGTGAGCTCGGGGCAAAGGAAAGTAGAGTCGCTATGATGTCTCGGCGAAGGTATGAGATCCTACCGACCAATGAAGGGTCTCAGTATAGTGTTTTGCCTTCGGCAGAAGGTCTCACCAACACATGGGTGTCTTGCCAATGGAGGAGCACAGCGATATAATGATGAGGGCTCACCGTGAGGTCTTCCCGAATGCGAAAGGTCTTGCCGATGGTCTGGGTGACCGCCACTATGAATGTCAATATGAATTTTGACCTCGCTATGAACTTTTTCCAATGGTTCTAAGCTATGCCGACAATCACTAAAGGGAATAATCGCATCAGGGAGACACGGTTAGTGTCTCACCGACATGTGATTCAATCTGAACAACTTTTGACCATCTGGCAACCCCATGAAGCATTTGTTCAACCAATCAGAGTGAGCTACAGGAGAGCCATGGTGGTTTGACCCCTGTGAAGAAGATCAACAGAGCATAAGCAACGTGGATCTGCTATGAGAATAAAGTGATTGATTAGTTTGATATCTAGGAGGTGTCATCGGTAAATAGAAGGGCGAAGACCGTAGGGACAGTTGGGATGTCAACTGGCGAGGGTTGATAGATATTAATGGTAATGCTCCAGAGCATTCAAGCAGCTCGACAGGGAGGTTAGAAGATAGACAGGAGACCAAAATTTAATGTGGGCGTTGCAAAAGATCAAGGAGGCCATTCCTAGAGCAACTCTTCATCGACATGGACAGCGAGGATGCAACATTAACTTCCTTCAAAAAATCTAAGGGAAGATCTTTCTGAAGACTAATATTTTTGTAAGCCCTAGGGGCCAACATCTTTTAGTATATATGGCATTTTTTTCCTCTTTGTAAAGAGTTCTCTTGATGCTTTTTGAAAGTCTGTGACTTTTGCAGTCCTTTCTCAGATTAGCAAAATTTTGTAACTCGTTTTGGAGCATGTTATATAAAACTTACCTTGGTTACCATTGATGGCTCATTTTTTCCTTCTGGTTCTTGTGAAGTATTGTGCATTTTTAAGTGATTCATCGAGCTACTTAGTGAAATATTTCTTTTCCTTATATATTTTGTTTCATGTTAGCATGCCTTTCTCTACAAAATTAGTACTATGTAAGTTACAAACTGTGTTTATTCAATTGCACATGAGCTTTTAATTTGTGAAAATTTGCTTTTCCTTCTTGAAAGTGTGTGCATGTCAAACCTGTTTGTATGCGTAATCTACAAAATCTTGTTGTGCATTCCCATGTCCATCACCAGTATTCAAGTGTAACCTGAGTGTCTCGTTGCTCTTGTCATTTTGGTGTATCACCGTAGAATTTTTATTTTCATTTTTATACATTCTCCTTCTCCCTTTTCCTTACAGAATCAATAGTTTAGGAGACACATAGGAAGTCGGCCTTCTCCGTAGGTTGACCTCTGTTTACAAGAAACCCACATCTTTAGAGGTCTTCCCATGTTACACTGAGGTGTTGAACATCAAGTTCAACAAGGGTGCAATTTTAGGTGATAACAAGTACATGGGAATGCAATCCTGAATGATTTAGGGATGGATTCACCCTATGGTGTGATTAACAGTATACCATCCCTTGAGCCATGATTTGTATGTGAGCCATCAAAGTACAGTTTCCATGTTGTGTTTGTGTCAATTGTGAATATAAATTCATTAGGAAAGTCTGCAACTAATGGGTGATCTACTTGTATTTGTGTGTTGGCTAACTGATCTACAATGAATTTCCCTTTAATAGCCTTTCTCGCTACGTATTGGATATCATACTCACTAAGTATCATAACCCATTTGGCTAGTCGCCCTGTTAAGGCTACTTTGCTTAGAAGATATTTCAGAGGATCTCTTTTGGCAATCAGCATTGTTTGATGGTTTAGCATATAGTTCCTTAGTTTTTGAGTAGTAAATACTACTGCAAGACAAGCACGTTCAATGGTACTATAGTTAAGCTCATAACCTACCAAAGTCCGAGTGATATAATATATTGCCCTTTCATGACCTTTATCGTCATTCTGTGCAAGCAATGCTCTGAGTAATGAATAGGTTGTAATATAAAGAATCAATGGTCATCCTTCAACAGGTGGCATTAAGACTGGTGGTGTGAGTAGATATTCTTTAATCAGTTGAAAATCCTCTCTGCACCTAACTTTCCATGCAAAGGGTACCCCTTTCTTAAGTAAATGTTGAAAAGGATGTGTCTTATCTGCTAATTGCACTATAAATCTTTTGATGGATTGCAGTCTTCCTTGTAATGTCCTTAGTTGACTGAGATTAGTTGGTGGAGGCATGTCTATGATTGCTTTTAACTTGTCTGGATCCACTTCAATGCCACGTTTGGAAATGATATAGCCTAAAAGCTTTCTTGACTTTACTCCAAATACACATTTCTTGGGATTGAGTCTCACTTTATACTTCTCCAGCCTTTGAAATATCTTGTCTAAAACTTGTAAATTTTCTGCCCTTGTCTTGGATTTAACTATAAGGTCATCGACATAATCCTCCATAAGAGTATGTACTAGATCATGAAAAATGGTGGTCATCGCACGTTGATAAGTTTCTCCAGCATTTTTGAGTCCAAAGGGCATAACATTCCAGCAATACATTCCCCAAGGGCATGTGAAAGTTGTCTTAGGTTGGTCTTCAGTTGCAATTCTAATTTGATTATATCCTGAAAATCCATCCATAAGGGACAACATCTCATACCCCGCTGTCATGTCTACTATCATGTCTATGTTAGGCAAAGGGAAGTCATCCTTAGGACAAGCCTTGTTGATATGTCTGAAATCGGTGCAGATGTGGATTCCCCCTATTGGTTTAGTGACTGGTACAAGATTGGAAATCCAATTTGCATAGTTGATTGATCTAATGAAACCAACGTCTAACAATTTCTTGAGTTCTACCTTGACTAGTAGAGCAATCTGTGGATGCATTTTCCTCAATTTATGTTTCACTGGTTTGACACTTGGTTGTAAGGGCAAGTGATGTAGAACAAGTTCAGGATCCAACCCAGGCATGTCTGCATATGACCAGGCAAAATTTATCTATCTCTGTGTAAAGAAGTTGTGGAATTTAGGCTGCTCTTCTGTGGTTAATGATGCTGCAAAATAAACTAGTCGAAGATTCTCTTATGTGCCTATGTTGACTTCTACTGATTCTTCAACGAGCATGGGTGAATTTTCTTGTGCAACGGGGAGAATGTTCAAACCTCCATCCTTAGGTGCCTTAGAGAGGTTTTCGCCTTCGTATGCGTCCTTTATTTTTACTTTTTCATTGTCTAGAGGCGCTTTTTAGTTTTCACCTAGAGACTCGTCCTTTTTATCTTGTTTATTATTTTTCTCATTTTTGCGACTGGAGGGTTGAACAGATTCCCCAAAATATGCTTTGTTGTCCAAGTCAATGGTAAAACTAGCCTTGTGATCCCCGCTAGGTATGCCTTCTCGCAATCCCAGGAACTCAGCAATTGCTTCGTCGTTCTCAAAAATATCTAGGACGAGTGGGTCTTGTTGATCCCAATCAATGAGTTGGGGATACACTAAGGGAATGTCATCGTTGGAGTTATCAAAGTTTAACGGAGTCAAGGTAAGGACTGAGTTGTTCATATGGTCACAAAAGTATTGTACAAATTCATGTTTGCTCTTTGGTTTAGATCTAGGTGGATTGAGAGGTGGGCCTAATGCTAGGGTTTGGTTATCTGAAACATATGTATCAGTTTGCCAAGAGGTAGGATCAAGTGATTCCCAATAGTAATGTTTAAACCATTCCTCTTTTTTCATATTCTTTGGTGGATAGGAATTCAATGGATTTGGTGAGGATCTCAACATTAAGTCAAGTTCTCCAAATAGCTTGTCAAGTTCCATGGAAGAGGTAGAGGATAAGGAATCCCACTCATATTCGTTTGAGTCGAGGGAGTCACAGTGATGTTGGTCAGATGGTTCATGAGATGTCTCAATATCTTTTGAAGCACTTACTTCCTTGATTAAGGGTGATGCAGTACTAGGAACACCAATTTGAATCAGTTGAAACCCAAGCCCTAAGCCCTTTGGCCATTGAGAAACAAAGATTGGTTCAACCCTCCCATCTTGATTTAAGCCTAAACCACTTTGTCCATTATATCCCTTGCTCTGCATGATTGTGAAACCTTTGCCATATAGATCTGTAGGAATGTGAGCAAGTGAGAGAGGTTCTTCATTATCTTCCCTATACAACTAGGAGGTGACATCTTTTGTATTTATGGCTTCTTTGCTTAATTCTCCCCATTTAGTGAAAGTTGTGTGAGGAATGTGTATAGTGACCATAGATTGTCTCCTATCTGATGTAGGTAAACCGTATGACTTAGGAGGAATTAGATGGCTAACACAATAAGATATCTTCATGTAATATTCTCCACAACCCTTATCTTGGATCTCAACCCTAGGAGTGGTAGGAAATGAAGGTGAAATAGATGTTTGAGTGAGTTTGGATGGATTGACATAGGTAGATGAATTGGACGATGAAGCCTCTTGGTTTATTGGCACTTGGCATTGGGGTATCTCTTTTAGATTGGTGCAATATTGGAATGGATTTGGGTTACCATCTATAGTTATTTCAGTGCCATTGTAAGGGAATTTGAGACATTGATGATATGTGGAAGGGACAGCCTTCATGGCATGAATCCATGGTTTGCCTAGCAGAAGGTTGTATGGAAGGGTGAGATCCAAGACCTGGAATTTTGTCTCCATTATTGTAGGACCAATTCTGCTACGAAGTGTTACCACCCCCTTTGATTTTCATTCCTCATCATCATAAGCTTTAATGACAATACTTTTGGTTGTGTCCATGCATGCTTCTGAGAAACCTAATGCTTTAATTAGTTTTAAAGTGCACAGATTTAATCCTGCTCCTTCGTCTACCAAAACTTTTCTAACTTTGGTGTCATCAACAAGGACTTCAAGACGTAAAGGGTCGTTATGGTTTGTCTTCTTAGTTGCGTAGTCTTGTTTAGAAAACGTGGCATGATGATTATTGGTCAAATATCCCACCATTTCCTGGAAATGATTGACATCGAGATCATTTGGGATAGTGGCGTTTTGTAAAGCTTTATCTAAGATAGATCGATGCTCAGGGGAAATACGCAATAGTTCCAAGATTGAGATTTGGGCTGGGGTCTTCCCCAGCTGGTCAAGTAGGTTATGTTGTGACTTGGAAGGCTATGGTGTTTGTTGCGATGGAGGACCTTGGATAGTGATCTTAGTACAACGAGTGTTGATAGCACACTTGGGATTTGTATTGATAGTAATGGTATTGATATTCTCATCAGCGGCGCGAAGGTGATTAATGGTTTTACCACTATTATAATCATGCTTGATATTAGCATAGTTGGCTGACATATTGGTCTTGGTACTCGAAATGGGGACATTTCATTTCCCATGGTCATGTAGTGGATTAGAAAAGACTTGATGATCAGTGTTTGATGACTTTTGTTTCTATCCACTAACTTCAATAATTCTCTTTTCGACAAGATCCTGTATGATATTTTTCAGTTGGCAAAAATTTTGTAGGTTATGTCCCTTAGTTCTATGATAATCACAAAAGGAATTGTCATCCCACCAAACTAGTTTAAATTTTCCTGGATTGTATTGTCTTGGCTCTTGAAGCTGTATAAGATTATGTTGTAATAGTTGTTTGAATACAGACTCAATGGGTTCCCCTAAGGGATTGAACTCATGTTTTTGAAACCTCCTTTGTTGCAGACGTTGAGTATTTTGGATCGTGTTGGAAGGTTGATTGACAACATTAAGTGTGTTGGCCGAAGAGTTAGGTCCTTGTAATGTGATGATTGGTCCTGCTTGTACAGTTTTAGCATCAACTACCCCATCATTGGTGACATTTTTGCTCCGAGACCAAAATTTGTTTCTGTCATTGGAGGCATTTGGCACTATCAAATTTCTATTAGATGTCAATGTCTTAAGTTCTCCTTTTTCAATGAGATCCTTTTCTATTATAACCCCTTTTTCCACTAGTTCTGAAAAGGATGTACAACAATGTACCCTTAAGTTACTCCTTAGTATTGCATGAAGATTTTCCTGGAACATAGTGACTTTTTTTTTTCAAGTATCTCAACAAGACACCGGCTGGCTATAGTCCTCCATCTCTGGAAGAAAGTGATGAATGTATCACCTTCGTCTTGTGTTGTGTGACACAAGGTTTCTATATTTATCTCGTGGTCTATGTTGAAGGAGAATTGGTCAACAAATTTCTCAGCTAGTTCACCCCAAGATCTAATGCCATAGTCTAGACTTGAAAACCACTCTAGTGCAATTCCTACAAGACTTCTTGGAAATAGTCTCATAATATATGTGGGGTCATAAGCAACATCTATGCACATGGTAGAAAATTCCCTTATATGTTCTATCAGATTTTATTTGCCATTGTACTTAGGGAGATTCGGTATGACATACCCGTGAGGGAAAGGTGTCATGTACAATGATCTATCAAAGGGAAATGGGCATATATCCTTTGTTGAAAAGGATTTCTTAGTTGACACCACCATGTTATCCATTTGTGTTTGTAGTGCATGCATTTGTGTTTGCAAGACGTCAACCTGGGTTAATGATGTGTTGGATGGATTATGCGGGTCCATGTAGGTATTCTGAAATCCAAGGTCTCGTGATGGGTTTCAATTGAATGTTGGTATTTGATGTGGATTTGGATTCAAAATGTTGGTGAATGTGTTCTGGTTCGGAATCTATGTAAATTGGTTTTGACTTGGAATCTATGTGAATGGATTCTAACTACCACTCTAGGAAAAAGGATTCTGATTCAGAATCTGTATGAATTGGTTTTGACTTGGATTATGTGTGAATGGATTCTGGCTACCAATCTGGGAGAATTGATTCTGATTCAGAATCTATGTGAATGGATTCTGGCTACCAATCTGGGAGAATTGATTCTGATTCAGAATCTGTGTGAATGGATTCTGACTACCAATCTGGGAAGATGGATTCTGATTTCCATATTGGAATGAGGGAATGACTCTTTTTTGTGTTGTCTGCGGTATAGTACTAGCGACATGAACTCTAGGTATGGCCGTTAACTGTGGTATGGTACTTGTGGCATGAACACTAGTTATGGTTGTTGACTATGGTATGGTACTCGTGACACTGACATTTGGTGTAGAAGCTAATGTTTTAGATCTTTTATTCCCAACAAGAGGACTGAAGGGAGTGGACGATGATGCCCCTATTGTGAAATTAAATCTCGATGTCATGCCAAATGTACCAAATGGAGATGTATGGACTGTCGTACTCTGTGTAGGTATGCCAGATGGTATGGTTGTATTTACCTGAGGTATAGTAGTACTGGCAGCCATTGTATTTGTCGGTATGGTTGTATTTACCTGAGGTATAGTAGTACTGGCAGTCATTGTATTTGTCCCTTGTGTAGGTTGAGCTTGTAAGGTGCTAATATTGAATCCTGTAGGTAAGGTAGCGCCTTCATCTAGAAATTTGGCTAAGTATCGTTGACGATCGTTTGCTGGGTACTCATCTACAAAAGAGGAAAACTCAGGGTCCTGTGCAACAACCTCTATGTCTTATGTTGTAATGTGTCCTTGAGTGTTTCTAGTGGTGAATTTTTCTAATAAAGTCTTGTGAGGTCTTGTGGAGAATGGATTGATGAATTCGTTTGGGTTCTACATCTTCTCTCTCTCTCTCTTCTCTTAGATCTAGTTTCAACCATGTAAGATAAGCTCAATATGCAAGGAATGCATAACTACGTCTATGGATAGTATGACTCTAGTCTATGTTTTTGGGATTTTCTTAATACAAAATAAGGAATGTTCTAAGATGACGCTAGTCTAAAATGACAATATCTAAAGATGAAAAGTCTAAGCAAGTTTCTAAGGTAATCAATTTTGTAAACCTGAGACAGGGGTACCAACTACCTAAAGTCTAACCAAGGTGTCAATTTAGTTATGTCAAGGAACCAATGTAGGACTAGAATCAAAGATAAATTTAGTTTCCTAACTAGACTGATGAGCTAGGAGGACTCTCTGTAGGACAAAGGATATGATGACAGGACTAGGTTCAATGATAGATTTCGTTGACGCTATGATTTTTCTAGAGTATAGATGGTGGACCTATCCTAAAGTTTGCAAAAGTGACCTTCCTAGAAGTTTAATTTCAAGGCAATATGTACTCAAAGATGAAAGTAACACTCTAAATCAGGACGACTATAGTAATGGCTAAATGATACCTAAAGGATGCAAAATTGAGCAAATCATTTCAGGTTTTTGTTCAAGGACTAGTATGACAAGACGGATCAAAGACTGGTATGACTATGTCGACTGGACAATGACTATGAATTATGGTTTTCTAATAATCAGGAAAATGCATCGCAAAATTTATCAAATGCGGTTATGTTTCACTGTTGCAGTTTTCTGGTAATCAGTTGAGCGTTTTTGGTAAAGTTCAATGTCTATGTCAGACAGATGCGGTTTAGTTTTTAACAGATGTGACTCATAATGGTAATTGTGACTCAGAATGTAACATATGTGGTTTCCTAAACTCTGTGCACTAGTAAAAGTTCTGCGATAGTGGCAAATGCGTCATTCCAGACTGTAGTTGCGGCCCACCTTGTCAGATGCGTCACAAAATATCACAAGTGCGGTTTCTGACAGAGCAAATGCGAGCTAATCTAGAAAATGAAACTCTAGGCTAAATAGATATGACTCGACAGAACAATTGTGACTCTTTGGTGAACAGTTGCGACTCTATTGTGTTTTCAATGAATAGAGATATAAAACTGACACTGTTTTTCTTTGATCGAGTTCTAAAAAAAAAATATAATCATAAGACAAAGTGTTTTTAGTTTCATTCTGGACTCAAAGAACGTTTAATTTGACAACAGACAAGCACATCCTAGGCTATGAAGGATATTATTTACTGAGTTCTCACTTGGGTTTCCCCAGCTACGCTTATTCAAGGTGGATGATTAGTAGCTTGACCCCTCTAGCTCCCCTCCACGGCTCATTAAAGTCATTCAGGGCAGCCAAGCTACAGTACCCGTGAACATCCCATGGCATACTTTCATCTCTACACATGAACCGTAAGAATATGAGACGGCTTCACAGGTCCGACCTGCTGCACTATTAAATAGAAGGATTTTGGACACTACAAACAAAGGTGTTTAATTAGGGCATTCCGTTCGTAGGGCATGATCCATGTGGCGAGAGTCCCCTTTTGAATCCATCTTTTCAGAACCATACGCATGATTCTTGGGCTTTCCCCAAGAATCCACTTTTATATACCGGCTGGAAGTCCCTCAAGTTCAAGGTGCTACCGGTCTGAGTCATCCTGGGGTGAGTACTTTTTCCCACCAGAACAGGCCCAAGTTCTAGAGTTAGTAACCGTTTCTCTTACACCCAGGATCACACAGATGCGCAAGGGGAGAGGATACTTCAATATACCAAATCGTGAGGGTAATTACACAATTGTGCTTTCGCACCAAACATAGTAGACACTTGTTAATTTTAATCCAAATGAAATATTTTCTACACTACCAAACAATCTATTTCAAAAATTTAACTAGGGTCTTTGACATGCGTTCTGCAGAAAGATTCATTAGTAGTTTGATATTGGTCTTTAACTATCGATCTGCAAAAACTTCGCTAACTCCTCAAGACACGCACTGAAAACAGAAGATTAGCGAAAATAAAAACATGAAAGGAAACTATAAATTGAAATTCTAAACCTAAAAATATACTAGTCGGATGCGTCATTTTCTCTATCAAATGCGTCACGGTATTTTACCAGTTAGTTGCGGCTCAAAAAATGATAGATGCGTGATTATTTTTCAGATGCGTCATTTTTGATCTTAGATGCGGTCAAGAAAGTCAATTGTGTCTTTTCATCAAGCTGACGCATCTCTGAATGTCAATTGTGGTGTTTCGTCAAGCTGATGCATCTCTGAATGTCAACTATGACGTTTCGTCAAGCAGATGTGTTGTTCCGTATAAAAACTTGCAAAATAAAATAAAAGTCTATGGATATGTGAAGATGGTGTCTTCACGTCGGGTTCACCAAATGTAGCTCAGATAAAAAAACACAAGAGAGTTAGGCAATTAAAATCTAATCTATTCAAACTATACTAACGAATCCTCAAAGCTTAGATAATCGAGCACAAAAGAAAGCTAAGAACAACATGCATAAAAGAAACTATTTTACCAAACATGTGATCAATTCCATTGAATAACCTCCATTACTCTTCTCCATTTCCTCCGTGTAGTGTACTTGCCCTTAGATTTTCAAAGTTCGTGCAAGCATGGCCTAAGTGTTGTGATTAAGACAAAACATTGAAGATTCAATATAATTGCTCTAAAAGTCATACGATTTCGAGAGAGATTGGAATGATGAATGATAGATCAATTTATAGAAAATTGATCATTCGAACGATAGGTCAGGATTGAAAGATCAACAGATGGTTGAGATCGAAAGATTAGACATGCATTCTAATAATTGTTAGTAGTGACATGAGTGATACAAATTAGAAATAGAAATAAAAATTAAATAAATGATTTAATCTTTGAGTTTGGTATTCGAAAACAGAAGAATAGTCTTTGCATGACAAAGATAAAGATGGATTAAAGCAACTCTCTCTTCGAACGCACACAAAAGATTTAATTAATATATTTAATTAATATGCATGTACACGTGAACGAGTTAGAACCAGATGATTGAATGATATGACAACAAGATTACTTGAGAGAGCCACTCCGACATTAAATCCTGAGTTAACTGAGCGATTTAAATAGATGTCAAGTCAATCAAAGTGAATACTTAGATAACTCACAATTATCTAAATATAGAGGAATGTGTAAAAATAGAATTTATGAATTAAATAATTCATTTAATTCAAGATTTGATATTTGAAGAATAATTAAATAAGATTTATTTAATTAAGCGACGAAGGAATTAAATGAATAATTAAATAAATAAAGAATTTATTTAATTATAGTTGGCATATGATAAAGGGAGGAATTAAATAAGAATTTATTTAATTGAAGAAGAAGGATAAGGTTAATTAGTAACATAATTAAATAAAAAGTGTTTATTTAATTAATCAGATAAAATAAAGAAAAGTGTGAATTAATTAAATAATTAAGATTATTTAATTAATAGAAGAAATGAAGAACTTTAGAGAACAATTAAATAATTGACATTATTTAATCATGACCATGAAGAATACAAATTATGAAAAATATTGAAGTCACAGGCTTAAACTAGATTTCGGTGTCTACAGTCATGGTAATCAATGCATTCACCTTCTTAGCTCTAATGTGTTGGGATTACGGTGCCTTAGCCTTAGTGAGTCCCATGATTAAATAATTAATTATTTTCCCTTGAGTTGCCAATTTTATTTATTAAATACAAAAATATATATTTCCAAATTGCTATGTCACTTTGTGGGGCCCGACAGAGAATTGGCATCATACATGCAAGGTGCAAAAGATGAGTATGTGACACTTGTCACATGGATGCTCATTTGGGAAGAGGGAAACATTAAACCTATAAAAGGTGTTCCATGTTGACATTTGGCTATCTAATTTGGAATTGAGCATTGGTGGGGCCTACTTGTGAGCATGTTTATCTCTTCAAAAAAATGAAAGCGGCATTTTTCACCCAGGTGCTCATTTGAGCTTTGAGCATTGTTAAAACCTCTAGTATGAGTGCCATGATGCTATGTGGCATGTGTTTGACTTGTTGCTTGAAGCTTGGAAGTGAATGTTGCTAAACAAAGACTGAGTTGTCACTGGGAGTGACTAGGAGTCAAGACTAAGTTTAATTTGGCAATTGACTTGATTTTATCTATGGGACACCTATCATGTGAGGTTACTTGATTTTTGGAGTTTCAAGCCTTGCATGTTGTTGCATGTTGTTGCATGTAGTTGAATGTTTGATGAATTGCTAATCAGGTCACTTGGGACTTGTGCATGTTGTCAATTTTAGTTTTTATGCATGCAGAGATTGTGAAATTGACACATGGCAATGTTGGATGCCCATGTATGAGAAGTATATATTAATGCCTTAGTGAATTTGTTTGTAGTGTATGATTGTAATATCAATATACTGTTATGATGTCAGATTCACTCTAGAATCTTGTATCATAGTAAATAAACACCTAGAAGAGCATAAAATCTGAGAGTTGTATTGTAATAGATTTTTTACCATAATACAATTGATCTATGCTTTGGTGTGTGAGTTTTTTCTCAAAAAAAATTTCCCATGTAATTTTTTTGTCTAATGGTTTATTGCTTAAATACGAAAATAACTAAATGAATGTGCAATCTTAATAAAACTACAAGTGTTAAAAGAATTTGATTTTTTTTTTTTTTGCAACCCTCTCCTGATTGATTTGCATTAGGGAAGTGTTTTTGCACTCAGTTTTCCTTTCAGTTGGTATCAGAGCCTGGCTAGCTTTGTTATCCTTATTTGGTTTGAAGGGTTTTTTTGTGTAGATCTAGATTTAGTTGGAGTTTTGTAGAGAAAACTTTGTAATCTTGTTGCAGGTTTAAGATGGAAAGCACATCCAGAAGAATAGATATGGAGAAATTCAGTGGTAGTAATTTTGAGTTGTGGAAACTCAAAATGGAGGAGACGCTCGTAGGTAGAGATCTATGGGATTCAATATCCAATACAAAACCAATAGCAACCTCACAAGAGGATTGAAACCTAATGGATCAGAAATCCAAGGGTCTAATAAGACTCTTCTTGGCTGATTCTATGCTCCTGAATGTCCATGAGGAGAAGATTGCAACTAGTATTTGGAAGAATTTTGGTGATATTTATCAAGGGAAATCCTTGGTAAATAAGTTATTCCTAAGAAATAAGTTGTATTCTTTGAGTATGAAGGAAGGAGGATCAGTTGCTAATCACCTGAATGAATTTAATATGCTTGTTGCTCAATTGGGTTTGGTTGGTGTGAAGATTGAAGATGACGATTGTTGCATGCTTCAACTATGTTCTTTTATAGACTCGTGGGACCACTTGGTGATGGCTATTTGAAGAACAAAAACAACTTTCAAGATGGAAGATGTGGTTTTTTCACTCTTTTTTGAAGAGATGTGGAGGAAATATTTTAAGATGGCTAAGGAGGCCTTTCCTATTTGTGGAAAATTGAGGAAGAAAGGTAAGAAAAAGAACAAGAAGTCTAAGTCCAAGTTTCCAGGGAGATCTAAGTCTCATAGTAAAAATTTCAAGGCTAAATGTGTTATAAGTTGGAAGTCTGTCAATGATGATGTAGTTTGGCAACATGAACATGAGGTGTACATACAATGGTTGATCCAGTGTTTTCATTGATGTCAACATTGTAATGACCATCCTAGCATAATAGGGAAGTATTTTTGGTGACTTTTGTATAGTGCTAGTTGGTCCAAAAATCATGGTTTATTAGGAATTTGGCTAAGTGTTTCCTTTGTCAGTATTGTGGTCCAGTGCGCCAGTTTTTGGGTCTACACTTCACCTAACATTGGTATAATCTTCTACAATCATAACTACAATTTTGAATCCATCAGATGGAGCAACATTTAATTTTTTATGACATTTTTTATAGTTTCCAAAAAGATATGAATAATAGTGTGTGGCTTTATATATCACAGTTATCTTTTGAACAATGTATCGGTGTAGGAGATTCCACACTTTTTCATGAATAATTATGTTGTCTTGCGATGATGAAGATAAGCTAATGAATATTGGTTGAATAATAATTTGATGGGAGATTGAGTTTTGGGGTAGCACAATTGATGAGATTACATGAGCTCTTGAAGACTTTGTGTTTAGGTCTATTTGGGCTGACCTAACATAGTTGATGTTTTGTGGAGAATATTTGATCAACTCTATCTTATGTGGGATTTATATTTAGGTTTGTGCCAACCTATCTTGATGAAAATTGAGTGTTGAATTTAGGCACTAAGCGTGGATGAAATACTTAAAGGACAACATGTTTAGTTTTGTGTGTTACTTCTAATTAGGTCGACCTAATTGAAGTTTCACCTGATGTGGGTATATATTCAAGATCATTACCGAGGTGTTAGAGAGAGAGAGAGTGACAAGAGTGAGAAGAATGGTGTAGAAAAGTGTGAAAGGAATATATGATATGTGAATGTGGTAGAGCAGAGTAGATTTATGACATATATGTTGAATCACCTACATGTGTGTGATACAGTGATAAGAAGATTGTGTGAAGATCATTTTTGTACCTCAATGGAACTATAATTTGGCATATGATAGATGTTATTGTATCAGTTCACATAGGGAGTGTTTCCAACCCCTTTTTTGTTCTTACTTAGTGGGTTGTGAGCTCTTTTCTGGACAGTGCATCTTGGGAAGATCTTGGAGTTTGAATATATGGCTGATAGGAAGTACCCTACTCCTCCAGAAGAAATTTCTAAAATTGAATATACAGAAGAATATTGCATGCTAGACAAGGATGAAGAACTCAAAACTGCACTTGAAGATCTTAACAAAATTGAAAATGAGAATAGAAATCTGAAGGAAAATATAAAAGAGGCAAACAAATGCATCAAGAAGATGAGAGAGAAAATCAATAAATTCAAAGAAAGACAGAGAAGTTAATGAAAAATTGAAGAAAGAAAATGAAGACATCACCGAACTGAAAAATACAAGTGGAAGAAAAGAAGAAAACTGACGATTGTCTGAATGCAGTGATACAAATCAAGACTAATGAATGCATTAGACTTGAATAGGAAGTGGTAAATCTAAGAGCAGATTTGGAGAAAGCAAGAATTCATGAGGAAAAATTTAAGACAAGTTCTACAATGCTTGATGAGTTAATTGTTGGATAGAAAGCATCTAAAGATAAAGGTGGTTTGGGACTTGAAAGAGGAGAAAGATCTAAAGCATAATAGATATCTAGTACATGTGGGAGTAAATGGTGACTCCCCAACACCCCCAAGAATAGTTGCTAGACCAAAACCACTTCCACAAGAGAGAGAATGGCAAGAAAGCTTGCTTCACAATGCAAGATTGATTAATGGTTGAATATGATTCAATTGTACATGAGATGCCTTGCTTATAAAGGCAAGGTAGAGAGATAGGATTAGTCAAGATCATGACAAGTGTCTTAATCCTATGACATGAGACAACTAACTACCTAGGAACCATGCAATATAGCTAGATAAGATAAGTTCTAGAAAAGCCAACTAAGACTTCTAGAACGAATCTTATATCCTAAGTAAACTTAACATGTGAATATGTCCCCTAATTACCTAGTGAGTGAATTAGCTAGGTACAAGACATTTATTCACACCAATAGTACAAAGAAGATCAATGAATCTGGAAAGACTGAAGGCAAAAGGAACTATGGCAAGTTCTAAAATTAGAGAAGCAATGCTAGAAGACTCCCTATTAGACAACCAAATGCTCAAAGGTACCCATCTTTTAATGGTGTTTTCTTTTCATGCAATAAATTTGACGTAAGGCTACAAAATGTAGAGGTAGAATGAATCAAAATGTTGGATCCTTTTCTGGACAATGTTTTGTATGCAAGAAATTTGGACATAGAGTCGTTGAGTGCAAAAGTCGGATGATGAATAGATTTAATATTGCTAGATCTTTCAATGGCTACTATTATACATGAAATGAATTTGGATGTATAAGGCTAACCAGTATAGAATAAGATTGAATGGAGGTCTGACTGGTCAGAGAAAAATTGTATGCTAAAATTGCAATAAACTTGGACATATTACAAAATTCTACAGAAACAAGAACATAAGAAAGAATAATCCTACAAAGAATGATGAACCAATCAAGAAAGTTGATACGAATGAAGTAAAGAAGGAAATGGAAATTAGGGATAACTTTTAGAACCCCCCCTTGGCGAGGGTGTAAAATCCTAGAAAATCTTGTATACTTCTCAATAAAAATATTAATTTTATTGGCAATTTTTTTCATTTTTTGGGAAAAAAATAATCTCAATTGGCATATCTTTTGCAATTGCTAGAAGTCTATGGAAAATCCTGGCGAATTGCAATTTTTTAAAAAATAATAAATGTTTTCATTGGCCATTAAAACCTATTTTCAAACCAATAAAATATGTCCATTGATGAATTAGACATGTTTTCAAACCAACAAGATATTTCTATTGGCGAATTAAAGTTGTGCTCAAACAAATAAAATATTTTTGTTGGCGATTCAAAAATGTTTTCAAACCAAAAAAATTATTTTCATTGGAAAATTAAACCTTTTTTCAAATGAAGAAAAAAACCATTGGCGGATTAAACATAATCTCAAACCAATAGAAAAATTCATTGGTGAAATAAACTGGTATGTCGATAATAAATCATAGTGTGGGTGGCGAAAATATCAAATGCTACATATTGTTCTATTCCGGGAAAAAATTTCCACACATCCAAATTCCTTCATAAAGTGTCCAGAATGGGGAAAAGTGTCAACATATTCATTGTCTGAAGCCAGATGTCAACGCAAATCAATATAACCCATGACCGTTCAGTGAATTTTTTATGGACGACTGTAGTTGCATTCCGAAAGCAAATGTGTGAAGCACTAGACTTGCAAACTTAAACCTCTAGAATAACACTAGAACCGTTAGATTTTCAAAAATCAATGGTTGACATTTTATTACTGATTTTTTTTGCTCGATTAATAGCTACTAAGGGGCAACACCCTGTATTAAATCAAAAAAGGAGTACATTTGATTTGAGCAATTTGGATCCACCCTAGATACTGTCATGTTCAACCACCATACTTACAGAGAATATCACTACGGACTTACCCTTCTATCATCATAGCTTACAAAATGGTCTTTGTAAACAAAACGGCCTCAAGTAAAACACATCTATGTATATACCCTAGACTCGACACACTATACTATAGACAACACCCTTTTTGCACAGTCCAAACCTTGCTTAGTCTTCATCAACACCGAATTCCTTCATATTTTTGTATTCTAGGTAGTTTGCAATCACAGGGAACTCGGATCCACACGCGTGATGAGCAGGATTGCTATCCTTCACTTCCAGGTCTCTAGCATCGTTCTCCACCCACTCTTCACCAATCCCCAGTTCCCAGTCGTCGTCGCCTGCAACCATTTTTCTCGCAAGACCTTCCTCTTCTAGGTATTTCAGTGCCCACCCTCTGACTGATGTCTTCACCATCTATGCAGACTTTAGCAGGAAGCTTATGCTTCTTTCAATTTCACCCCACTATTTCTCTAATGCTGCCAAGTTGAGAGATCTCACCACAAGAAATTTCTTGACCTCAGCTCTGTTGTCAAATGACATGTAGTAATTATGCAACATTGGTACCATTAGGTTGTCATCCACGTTGTCAAGGGCCTCATCAATCTCCCCCAGCATTGCGTGTGTGAATACCATCTGACACAACTTCTTCACTTTAGCCTTAGAAACACCCATGTATAGCAGCATCATAAGAAACATTGTAGAAATGTTTATGTTTTCCCTAAACCTCTGGTGTTCAAGCAGACACTCCTTTCCCAGGACCTTCTTGGTTTCCCATAGAATTAATGGGAGAGATGAAACCAACATCCATTTCAACCTTTTGTTTGTGATTTCCTCATGAAAGGCTTGCTACTGCCTTGTGGTGTTGAGAAAAAATGGAGTGTCCATCGCTCTCCTTCCACAACATGAAAATATTTTTTGAAACTTTTCTTATGCAGCTACCACCTTACGTTTTTTTTATAGAGTTTAGCGATCCTTCATCATAATGGTGATGTTGGATGGCATGATGTTCAGATTGTGACCTTAGATCTTTGGGATGATGAAAAGATCTAATCACTTGTTCACCCTTGTGGCAAACCCTACCACTATTCAAAGGTGTCGATGGCTGAACGTGATCAAATCAATGGTTAAGATGTGCTCTGACAAATGAATCTCAGTCATTCCTAGCTAGCCTGTGGGGAACCCAATGTCATATCTAGGCTTGTGGAGGGATAGCGGGTATGAACCACATGGTGTCATCACCATCACCTATAAAACTATAAAGTGCGTGGGAATATTTGGTGAAATATTTCTCGACAATTATGAAAGGTTAAACAACGTGCTACTAAAAGGATGTATGAGCACGTGCAAAAAATTTCATCGAAATGTTCTTATCTCAGATGTCTATTTCTAAAGGAGTGTATATGTTATGGTTGTTGGCCTATTGGTTAAAGGGGAAGCAAGTTTATGGTCGTCGAGTTTATCTGGGCCATTGCCCACCAGCCCGTGACTGTTGATCTAAAACTTACAAATCTCAGAGGGGAAGAAGGCTGCTCACATGTGAATTTTCTGTCAACTTGTAAAGAGCAGTGGGGGCCACAAAGCTAATGAAGGAGATGCATGAGAATGAAGGAAAGCTAAGTGACACAGAATATTTTATTTGCAAGGAGGAGGGAATCAATGGTTAGTGCTAAGTTCATCAAAGATAAATAGTCATCAAAGATTCAAAATTAGGTTGCTCATCTAAATTTCTAATTTGAAGTGAGTGAAATGTTTGATTTGATAACTTGATACTGAAAATGGAAAAAAGTATGGCACGTGGCACATGCTTTCTTTTTATCGATTTCTGTCCTTTTTTTTTATCCATTTCTACATATCTATCAGATTGTATTTCTTTGAAGAAAGTGTGGTTGCAGTACCGTGGATTAATGCCATATGTGTATCTTAAGTGATTGATTGGATAGCTTGTTATTGAAAACTACACAACGTACTATAGATGATGATGTCATTAATCTAGTGATGAATTAAAACAAGATTTGTAATTATTTCATATCATTTGAGTGGCGATTTTGACATCTTGTCAGCTTGAGGTACAATTTGCATGTAGCCAGATGTCAATCAAAATAAACATTATAATTGTAAATGTAAGACTCAAGTTACACGAATCAATTAAGTTGGTTTTTTGGTTTGCACGATTATCATTATACCCAACCTCACACAACTCACAAGTAAAAAGGGATTTGGCTAGTAGTGGAATGGTGGCCCATAAATAGGGATAGTGAGCACAACTGAAATCATTCGTTGAAGGCTAAATGCTTTACTATTGAGTGCAATGTTATGAATTATCATAAGGGTTTTCATTTTGTAAGGTTAATAAGGAAGAAGATGATGTGGTATTATTGGGGATACTCTAAATTCTCCTACCTCCAGTTATGTAGTTACAGAGTAAAAGACCAATTTCCTTCAAGTTCAAAATGGGTGGAATTGGAAAGAAGTTGATCTAGTTCACCTGACTTCTTAGACAGGTTTTGAACCAGGGTGAGGAGCTCTAATGGAGATAAGTTCTTTCACAGAGAGGAATTGTGGACTTACAAACTCATTGTGAGCTATCTAGATGCATGGAAGCTGCAATAGCTACATTTTTTTATCCTCACAACTCCCATTTGGGCCCCAACATGGTTGGCTAGGCAAGCCCTATGCATTTATTTTTAGAGCGACATTTGTATTACGTTGTCACCAACAAAAGCTTGGAATCAATTTGTAATCCATTGTCACGAGCAGCAACTTGGAATCAATTGTGTCTATGTAAAGTGACATATGCCATTTATTAAAAAATAGGAGCTTGCATGCTCTACTCATCTTTAAAAAGATATGTAATAATGTAACATTTTGATTCAATTGTAATAAAATAAATGGTTGTGTTATTCTTCATTATTCATTTACAATAAAGAATTATTTTATGAGTTTAGTGTCTATGACTCTATTCAAATCAATTTTTTTCCTTTAGGAAATTAAGTATTATCTATTTTATGAAATATTTGCATGTAGATTTAAAATATAAAACAATACAAATGAAAAAAGAAAGTTGTCATGAAATTGACAAAAAACATTATAAACACTAAAAGTTGTCACTCTTATTAGGGTTTACTGAAATGTTATTGATTTCTAATTTTTCATTAAACTTCTCCCCCAATTCCTAGTATCATTATTCATTTTATTAAGTCCTTTGCAATGTTAAGTTACCAGCCCCTTGGCCTTGATGTCAATCCTAGTGCACTGAAGTTTAAAAAACCTTTAAAACACATGTTTATTCTTTATATCATAAATTACTCAACAATTCGATGAACATTTGATGGATGGTTGTAGTTGAATTTTGAAATGAAATGCACAAAGTGCTAGGCTTGCAAACTTAAACCTCTGAAATCACCCTATAACCATTAGATTTACAAAGATCAACGGTTTAGAATTTATTGTCAATGTAGGACAGCCATGTACTAATTATGTAGTCTGGAAGCAACGCGTTGATGTTTCATTCACTTTAATGTTAAAAAAAAAACTTTCTAATGCTAAGTGATTTTATTTTAAGTGAGAGGTTCAACACACGGGAAGATTTCAAATTGCTCATTGCAATGCACCAGGGAGATTTTGGATTCCACTTCCAACAAATCCAGTCCACGCTTGTCAATATTAATCTTTTCAAGAATCAAAATCTGGGTAAGTGAAAGATAGAATTCCTACAACTACGTTTCATCGCTTCTTAAAATCTTATTTTTTCAAACTAAGAATTAAGAAAAATTGAGGACTAAGAGGGAATTCACAATTTCACATTGTATAAGCATGTCTACCACCAATACCACTAGAGCAAAATCAGATAAAAAAATACATTATGTTGGATTGCTTAAAACCCCAAGTTTCACTAATGTATACCATGATATTTATGATCCTGAAATATATGGTAGGCATACCTCATAACTTAGATTTTCATCTAAGAATAAGGCTGCAAAGCAAATGCAAGTTAATAGTTATAGTGTACTGTGGGTAACTAGATTAGGGTGCATGATGTTACATGAGGTTTTCCTTTGCCCATAATTTATCATGGTTTGTGCCCAAAATTATGATGATAACAAAAAAGCAATTGTTAATAAAGATAGAAAAGAATAATTGTTATGCATTAATGTAGAAGAACTTGGAAAAGTGTTGGGGTTTACAACCGAAGAATTTGGAAACGTCCACATTGACCTAGAAAAGTTTGCTAGTGATTATGAAGCAGTGGATGAAAGGGAGAAAAATGTTTTCATAAATAAAATAATTCAAGATAACATACAAGTTAGAAATAAATTGAAAGGTAATCATAAGCCTCCTTGTGATTTTGATATTTTTAGATCATGGGTTTAGGATACTATTTCCATGCTAGCATTTTTCCTCAAACTAGATATCAATTGGGAAGTGGGTGCAAGCCTCCTTGAAATGGTATATAATATCCATTTTGCTTTTCCATCTCAACCTGTCAATAATAACTTTATTGAGCACATTGTAGAATCCATGCATGAACAATTTTTAATGATTAAAGGAGATGCACACTCAAATTCCACTAAGACATTTAGGTTCACAACCTACTTGTTCTATTTTTTTCTATTCAAATTTAGTGGAATGTTTCAGATCAACAGGCTTTAAATTCAACCCTATAGTAATGTTGAGGAAAAGAAAATGGCTACAGTATATGATTGGACCACTAAGATAAGGATGCATGATTCTTGAAGGAAATACAATCATTTTTTAGACTAATTTTTGGCTCCATTGCATCAAGCAATTACAAATACTCTAATGCCTAGATTGTCGATGTCATGTAGAAATTGCATTCTGGTGCAGAGGCATCAAGAGCCTCATAAGCACACTTTTTGTTATTTTTGAGCTTTAGGTTGTTGGTGTGTTTTGGAGTCTAATAAGGTCATTTATGACTATGTGGGATCATGTTGATCCATTTTGCAGTGGTAATAGGGTCTTTGATTAAAAATTGCAAAAAATTGTCATGTTGCTAAAAAAGTTATCAAGCAACTTTGGAAAGGTGTCAAAAATCAAGAAATAGTTACATGCAAACCAAGAAACCATTACTAATCAGTTGGGATTGGTTGTAAGGGTATGGATTGTTGGATTAAATTAGTCATCAGTAATTTACTCTAGTGCTTAATACAAACTTAGGAAAATGTCTCTAGTTCTGATTGCTAGTGTTATTGCATTAATTATGCATTTCAATCAGTTAAGTGACTTAACTGATTCATGCATTTTGTTATCTCACTCCTCTCTCAGTTAGATCTCCACCATTTAGGGATTTGAAGTTGAGTTCATTTGATTATACATAAGGATATTCAATCCTTCATTGTATTCATTCAGTAATTGATTCAATAATCAATAATCATTATTGTTTCACATATTTTGTTGTGGAATTTCTCATTCTTCTGTGACAGGTTTCTCTTCAAAATATCCTCCAGGACTTGTGGGATCCCAATCATGGATTCTTTCATGGTATCATAGCTTCAGACCTAAAGATCCTTGTTCACTTTTTTGAAGAATTGTTCGATTGGCAACCTGTGTAGATCAACATTGGCTTTGTGTTCATTGTGTTGGAAGTTTTGAAGATCGGTGATTTAGAAGGGCATGATTTGATTTCTACATCACATACCCTTTCACAACTGATTCACTACACCTTCACAGCATCACATAAGCCTGAGCTAATACGCGTTTGGAGGCATGCTCTGGGTGTTGATTCACCTCTGCTCACCGTTTTCTACCCTTCCTTTACAGAGGCATCACATCTTTCATTCTTTGCATTTGTCTTTTTTGTAGGCCACAATTTAACTTTTGTTCGCTGTTATGCATGCACTTGAAGGAAATGATCAACTTTTTTGACACCACATGGGAACTCACGAGTGATTTGCAAATTCCACCAAGTCAATGCAATAGGAGGGCATGTATTATTACCAAATATGTCAATTTTTTTGGGGCACGACTCATATTGAAGTTGCGACCTGGCTTGCATCAAGGCACCCTTCATCTACCTGCCATAATTACTGACAGAGATCCATGGGATATTTGGTTGTACAGACTCTCATCCTTTACTCTTCTTTAAAGAGGCCACGTTTTGACTTTTGCAAGCCACACAAAGACATTGGAGGGGTGATTTTTAGTGCAAAGGGGCCGCGTTCTTTCTCACAAAGGCATGATGCATTTCCAGCTATAGCACACGAACCACCAAGGTTTTTGTAGGCTGCACAAGGCCTCTTTGACCCACCCACGTTGAATCTTTATTTTCTTTGAATCTCTATCAGGCCACAAAGAAGAAGACAACAGGCTATGATCTGTGTTGTAGGTTACTTCAAGCAGTTTTTGCTTCTTTGTGGTGGAGGTCGATTTCTTCAAGCGGTCGTCAATTTCTTCAACCAATTGAGGATATGTAGGAATAATTCCATTGAAGTCGCAAAGATCTCATTCCTGAAGCCGTGAATCACGTAGACAGTGATTGGGAAAAGAGCTAAGTTTGAGTTCTCTTCATTTTGCAAGTTGATTTATGTGAATATTTTCATCACAATGGAGGCAGATATAAACCTTTGTTTCTAGATGTGTGCATGTTTCTAGTATAGGTTTCTTTCATTTTTCTTTTGAATAAACAAACTTAGAATATTAAAAGTTTCTAATTATCTGTCAAGCTTCGCATTGTTCCTCCAATCGGCAGCCAAAATTGTTCTTTTGTTCTAAACTCCTATCTACATGAGATTCGAGAGTCGCATCCTTGTATGCTTCTAGAGTTTCTTTCTAGCAGGGTTCCTAACTACATGAGCTTCTAGATTCACATCCTCGTGTGCTTCTAGAGTTTCTTTCTAGCAGAACAATTTTGAGCATTGGATAAACAATGGCATCATCCCTAATGGAGGGCATCTCTGTAGTTCATCAGTAGTCACAGCTTTCTTCTTTAGTTTGAATAAATTGTTAGGAGTTTTTCCACCTAGATTTTCTCCTTTCCTGTTTTTTGATGGCCACATCACCGTTGTTGGCCCACCATCTTCTCACCTTTGCAACTTGTTCTCTATCAGTCTTCACAGGATCTTGGATCGACATCATCACTTTTCGACATGTGGACACATTCAACAGTTTTCAGAGGCATTCATCATTACATTATTTTCCTTCATCAATTTTTTCTTCTCCTTAGTTTTCATTTAGGGGGGTTGTTGGAGTAAATTAATCATTAGTAATGTACTTTAGTGCTTAATGCAAACTTAGGAAAAGGTCTCTAGTTCTGATTGCGAGTGTTATTGCATTAATTATGTATTTGAATCAGTTAAGTGACTTAACTGATTCATGCATTCTAACATTTCATTCCTCTATCAGTCAGAACTCCATCATTCAGGGATCTGATGTTGAGTTAATTTGAGTCTACATAAGGATATTCAATCCTTCATTGTATTCATTTAGTAATTAATTCAATAATCAATAATCATTATTGTTTCACATATTTTTTTGTGCAATTTCTCATTTGTTTTTGATAGGCTTCTCTTTAGAATATCATCCAGGGCTTGTGGGATCCCAATCATGTATTCTTTCATGGATACACCCTCCAAAGTTGGATTAAAGGCTGGACGAACTATTTTTGAATTTTTGATGAATGAAAACCTCAATTTTGTGTGTATTTTCTGAGTCTTACATTGTTTTCACCATGAAGTTGTGCATTGTATGGCTTGGTATGACCTCATATCAAGGAAAATAATATATGGATGGAAAGATATTTGTTTTTAGTTTACAATTTTTTTTGTTTCATTAAATTTCATTGAGTTTTGTGTGAGACGTGGCCATTTTGGTGAAGGTTGCCCTGTTCTAACAATGTTTTCTAGAATTTGTAGTCTGAAAACGTGCTAGTATGGCCATGCATAGTACAATATTGGGATGAAACTAATTATAATGGATGAATATATGTTTCTAGCTCTCAATTTTTTTTGTTTGGATAATTTTCATGGAGATTTGAATAAGTTATTACCATTTTTATGAGGACAGGTCTAAACCCTAACTAGGGTTCCCAGTTTTAGAAATAATGTCAAATTTTTTTTCCACCATTGGATCTTGATGAAAATTGGAGGAAAAGTCTATAATTATGTTATCTTCAATCCCACTGAAGTGATTAGATTCATTATTTGTTTTGTGAAAGTTATTCTTGGTAGTCCATTTTCATTTCCTCATCAGAACAGTCATAAAACCCTCCATGATGATTGTTTGATAAGTTCCTTGCATTATCTCATGAAGTCTGATCTAATAGTTGTTGTCATGTTGTTAAAAGTTATTTCAGGTCAAGGATATAATGAACAAGTCATTCCTTGTGTTGATTGGGTGATGGGGTTTGTGTGTTCCTTGTGAAAAGAAACCATAAGTTGGGAACTCTATATTACACAAGTTTGAGTCCTAAAAGTTTGAGTCTTGAAAGTTTGAGAACCTTTATTTCATGTTGAAACAAGTATGAGACAATCAAGAGCCTTATGTTCACTCTGGTTTCTTCCTCATTTGTGATGGTCATTTGCATTATTGAATACAAACCATTGTTTGAATGAAGCCATTTTTGTGTGGTGTATTGATAGAAACAAGTGTTTGGTTCAAGAGGGTTTATGGGTCACAAAATGTGTTGGAAAGTGTTGAAACATTGCTGCCCACTGTTCCATAATTTCTATGCCTGTTGATGTGTTTCCCATCCTTGTATTCTCATTAGGTTGTGTCCTAAATGGTGACAAGGTTTACTAAAGTGTTTGAGTTGTTGCCTCCAATGAAACCATGGAGTGAGTATTTATTGGTACTATCATATTGAGAGAGTGTCTACCCCTGATCTACATCACATTCAACTAGGAAAAAGAATACAATTGTCTAATTGGTACTTAATGGAAGAATATACTGTGTTAATATTTTATGGATCTAGAGTAGAACCATACAAACTTCCAATACATGTGACAAAAATGGATTTTGTATTGGAATATGTAAGACAAACGCACAGTTTTAATGAACTACACTTTGTTGATCATCAAAAGAAGATCTTATTTCCTTCTTTACCTTTTTCATGTGGAGGGTTCACATTCAAGAGAAAAGCATTTAGTGTGGCACATGATCTTGTGAAATTTTTTAATTTTGATTTTTTTGTGACTGGCAATATGATCCATGTGACACCATTAAATCAATGATTGTGGCCAATAGGTTTGCTGCAAGTAGAATTCAACATCAAAGTAAACCCTTGCTTGAAAACTTGAGAAACAAGGATTCTTGGGATGAGGTCAAAACGACAATGGAGAAAAGTGTTGCTGAGAAAGGTATTTCTTTTGAACAATTGTCAACAAAAATTATGGCATTGCACCGAAAGACAATCAGGAGGTACAAAATTTTTTATGAAAAAAGTGATAAACCATCTAGTAGAGTAAAAATGAAAGATTCTCTAGATAAGGAAGTTATAGATAAAAATTGGTCATGATAAAAAATTACTGCCATTTGGTCTATTAGGAAGGAGCTAGGTGAACCAAGAACTCTTGCATACTTTGGAGATATCAAAGATCACGAGTTTAGCAAATTGTGGAATATAGAACATCCCAATGAACGTGTAGATCAAGAAACTGATGATGAATCTAATGATGATAGGGAAGAACAAAGCTATGTCAAACATGGTTTAAGTGAGGCCACAAAAGAAGCATACACTTTAGGAGCAGCCATAGCCAAAAAAATGGGTTATGAAGGTGTCCTTTGGGGTCCCAAGGACAAGGCCCTTGGATGATAACAGATGTAGAGCATAGAAAACCAGTTGAAAAATCTTGCCTTAGAGTTGATAAAGTAGACCAAGGGAATACAAGTATAGCTAAAACAATTCATTTTGTTAGAGCTTCAAATCCTAATCCTCAAGGTCAGATACAATCACAACTAAGACATGCCCATGGTGGACACCCTAGTGCAACTGCAATTGCCACTAGTGGTGATGGTATGGGTAGTAGTACTAGTAGTGGTCAACATGTGCTACAACATCAAATTACACACAAGAGGACAACAATACAAGATACCACACAAACACCAAGTGACCACGACATACAGAAGAGGGCAAGGATTTTGACAAGTCCAAGTCCAACTACCATTTCCACCACAAAGGAGCTATTTCCATACACTCCCATAGTTAGTGTAGTTGCAATAGCATTAGAAACTACAAGTACTCCTAGTACTTCGCCATTCAAACATTCCATTGTTCTTGCATCCTCGGGTTTTGATTATATTGAAGAGTTTAAAAAGAAATCAGAATTGTATAAAAAAATAAAAGAAGCAACTGATGGAGAGTGTGTTTGTTGTAACTTTAGATCCTACAACAACCATGGTGTTACCCACATTTGACACAAATAAATAAATCATGGAGTACACGATTTTTGTTCCCACAGTTTAAAATAAACTAACAAATCAGATGGATCAATATGAATTTCAAGTGAGTAGTTTACAATTGGATTTTTCTGGACTCAAAAATATTCACAAAATTAATGTATCAAAAGAACAATGAATTGGTGTACACATTGTTGCTAAAGCAAGAGAGAGAAAAAAATATTGTAGACTCAAATTGAAACGTTAGGGGTAGACCTAGCAAATGAGAAAGCAAAGAGGAAAGTAACAAATAACAAGAGAAATGAATTAGAAAAAAAGAAAAAAAAATCTGCCTCTACATCAACAAGTAAAGAGTAAAAAAATGAGAGAGAAGTGAATGAAATAAAGGTTAGATGAGAGCAAAAATAAATATGATGAGGAAAAATCCACTTTAGAAAAAATAAGACAAAGCATTGGGCAAGGAAATGAATAGTGGGAACAAAAATTGGAGAAAGAGAAAAAGAAATGAAAGATTGGCCGCAAAGCTGATGGAAGCAAAAAATAAAATTAACTCTTGTCAAAATAAGTTAACTGCATTTTGTAGAGAAGCAAGAAGCATATAAAACAAAAGATTTGGGATGAAATAATACAAAGGATTGATCATTTGTGTGAATTATTTCAATTGATTAATGCTATCAGACTACGTTATAAGAAGCTTAACAAATATTTAGTGGACAACAAAATGTTGGAAATATTGATCCTTGCAACAGGAGAATGAAGTGTATGTGGATTGATCTGGTTGTTATGCTGCCATTGATGTGAAAGGGAGAGAGATAGAGATAGATACTAGAGGAATTTATTTTTTGAGAAGAACAGTTTTGAAAGAGGGGGTATTTCAATTGCCTTATATTGGAAAATGTTTTTAACATGCATGTTTCCATCAATGCCAAAGGGGGAGATTGTTGAAAATATGGAGCCTCGCAACATGAGCATGAAGTGTATGTGGATTGATCTTGTTGTTCCTATGTTGTCATTGATGTCAACATGGTGACAACTGTACGTGAAGCTTACTTAGTTTATCAAAATTTGTTCTCTACTGGAAGTGTTCTTTTTTTATGAATCAATGAGTTGGTTTTTGAGTCTAGAAATCACTGCAAGAAAAGATATGACTCTAATATCTTAACCGTGTTATCATTTCTCATTCAGATAGCTATATCTTGGATCTTGAGAATTTTTTTGTTGTGAGAAGAAAGTTATCATTGACAGAGTTTAGCTTTGTATTCTTCAAGTGTTTCTCTACTCTGCATATCAGTGTGGGAGACTCTACATTTTCTTAAGGAGAAAATTCTAATCTTGCGGTTCTAATGGCAGTCTCTATGATGGTACTATGATGAGAAATTGATGTAATATCAGATCCGAAAGGTGTTTTCTTTGAGGATTGTAAGTTGGTTTGGAGTTTTTGTGGTTATGTCCTAGTATTGGCCAACCTAACGTATGACACACTTAAGAAGACTAGATATACCTTGTGGATGTTTTCCATAGATCTATGTCGAATTGATATGATGCACTACATGGATAAAAAGGTTTTAAATCATATATGGTGTCGAAAAGAGTGTTTTTTATTGTTTTTCTTTCATCTAATTAGGCTGACCTAATTGATGAATGAGATATACTTGTATATATATAATATTTTTTGAAGGAAAAAGGAGTGATGATATGTGGTGAAGTAGTGAGGTGTAGTGAAGTGCGAAGAGGATAAAGGGATATGTGAAGATCCAAGCCTAAATGCTTTATCATTTGAGGACCATAACATATTTGTTGAGCGAATGCTATGAGAGGAAGTTCCTCTTAATCAGAGCTTCATTGGAACTGAACCCTACACACATAAGGTGTATTCTATCAATTCATACTCTTGGCAGTGAGCCATAAATTTTGTATCTTTGTTGATTAGCCATCTTTTGTATTCAGGTTGTGATCCTTTCAAGGACAGTGAGTCCTGGAAGTGAGCCCTATAATGTCTTGTATCTGGATATAATATATTGTGAGTTAACCCTCATTGTGGTTTTTCCCTTTTTGGGTTTTCCACATAAAAATCCCGGTGTTCATGTGTGTTGATGAATTATCTTATTTCCATGTTTTCTCTTGTTGATTCAGTCAGAATTGTGATAATGTTTAGATGGATTTCAATTGAATGGATTTATAGAATACTGATTCACCCCCCCTCTCAATATTCCAGATATTCAACACAAAATGTGTTAGCATTAGAGAAATTTGCAAATCAAGTTCAAACAATAGTCTACAAAGCCAAAGACGATGATTTGAAATCAAAAGGGATTAATAATCGGCTTGCTGCCTCAATGATGTTGTCATCTATCATTCAAAAGTGTTTGAGAATGTGTTAAACAAAGGAATTTATTCATCTGGCCGCAAAAAATATGAAGAAGCTGGATGAAAAGGTAAGGAACTTCACAAAGCTTAGTTTTCCAAAGGCTTTTGACACAAATGAGTGATTCATTGGAAAGGACAATTTTAGAAAGAAGATGGAGGGTGAAAGGAAGATTGATTTGGACTAGTTTCCTCAGAGCCCAGATGTGGCAAACTATTTGGATTCCATCAAACCACTAATAACCTTGAATGTAATTTTGACTAAAGAATTCAAGACAGGTTCCAATTTCAATCATGAATTGTTAACAAATTTTCAAGTCAAACAACATCAGTTAGAACAAATGACAATTCCAACACTTGAATAGTGGAAGTTGCTAGAAAAGGTGATACAGTGATTTGATATTGATAATATAAGTTTCCAAATTCCAACTCAGCTCTGTGCAGAGTTGTCTTTGAGAAAGATTTTTCATTGTCAATGCCTCTATGCATTCCTGTTGAACTTCTCTTTTGTTATTTGTCCTTGATGTCAAAACTGTGATTTGGTTTGGCATCTTTGTGTTTGGTTGTCATTGGAATTTTTGTTTACATTCAGATGTTCTAGTGATTGATATGGCATTGTTTACATTCAGATGGCTTGGCATTCTTGGTTTTTGGCATTTAGTATCTCAGTCATATTTGCAGCTTTATGATGGTTGTGATACTGATGTTTGGAGATTCTTATGCAGACAAATATTTCATGGTGACTTTAGTTCTGACATGGCACATACAGGTGATTGCATTATTGCATCACTACTTAGATGGAAGGTAATATGTTTTTGGTTCTATGGTATTTGGCTTCGGTTCACATAAGGAATATTGCTTGCTCACAAAGTTGATACACAGTCATATTTGTATTCTTGAGTTGGCTACTATATATAGCTTCATAAGCAATGGTATTGTTTAAATTTTTCATATCATTTCTTACAAAGTGTATTTCGACATATACTTTGGCGTTCACATTTTACATGGATTCACATTTCATATTTACTTATATCTTGGCAGATGGTTTATTTGTGATATAAGTTTTTGGTAAATGTCTTGGTCGTCATTAAGACATTTCTATTTGTTTTAAAGTGCATTGTTTTAGCAGTTAAGACCAACAACATTCACTATGGTTTTTATAAATATCACTTATAAAGTGATTGGAAAGTTGGCATTTCCTTTGAATTTTTGATTGAAGGTCGATCATATTTTATTGTTATCAGGATTATTCATTGCACAACAATTAAATACACGTTATTTGAAGACTTGGGTTGTCGGCATATGTATTACACTTGATTTGCTTACATGGTAGCGACAGTATTATTGTTTGTGTTGACTTGGATAACACGTGTAGATTATGATTTGGCACTCATTTAATGCATCATTGTGTTGGTTACATGGATTCCAAAATGATTGTAATATGATGTTTGGATTTCAAATTTCATTCATTTTGTTTTGGAGTTTCGATGAAGGAAGAAATAGGGTAAACAAAAGATTGAACCCTAGCGCCGCCATGTTGAAATTACAGTTGCAGTTTGAGCAAGTTTGTTGTGGTATTCTGACCTGGTTTTCAGTTATGTTGGTCCTTGATGGATGGAAAGATAGTTGGTGGTCTTCGCTTGAGCTAGAAGCGAAAGTTTGGGCAGTTTTTCATGAAGATCTTCAGGGATTTTGTCTGCAGGTTAAGCCACCATAAAAGGTAAATTTTACACATTATTTTTCATCTTTTTCAAAAGGCTTTAAATCAGTTAAGGAAAATGGTGAAAAAAATTTCTTTCAGTTCTTTTTTCGCAATGGAAAGTTGTTTCTTAATCAGAAAATTGTAAGGATATTAAAAGAGAAAAGGCAGTTATTGTTTTTTCAAAGAGATTGAAAAAGGAAGTTGGCAACTAATTTTTTTCAGTTTCAAAACCCTAACTTGAGAGTTGTCACTTGGCTCGAGGGTTTTTTTATTGTATTTTGTGCTCTATATAAACATGGCTTTAAGCCATTGTTCAAATGAGGGATGTATGAGGAAAATACAGAGCATTTGGTGGTCATATCATTGTTATATCTGCAATATGTGAGAAGAGGAAAGAGGGTTTTTATTTTGTGAAATCTTTAGTTCTTATAATAGAGATATCATTCAGATTTATGAGAGATTATTGTGGTACTGTTATGAACAATACATATTGTAGATGGAATCTTTGAAAGATTTTTTTTTGTTTTGTATCCAGTTGTGATTTTAGGACTGCAAATGTAAATGCAGTTGTAAGGTCATTTTTGTATACACATTTTAGATAGTGACTTTGAAAAGGAGTTGGTGCTCCTACTGAAGTTGGTGCTTCATAATTTAGGTAGATTTGGTGCTCTTATGAAGTTGGTGCTTCAGAAAATTGTTATAGAGTCGGTGCTCTTTGATTAATGTAAAGGAATTTTTAGCGAGTGGTTTTTTATACCCCATGAGGGTTTTTCCACTCTGGAAATATTTGTGTTATGTGATGTTATTTTTCTCTCATTTAGTTTCATGTTAATGTGCTCATCTAGTCAATGCTTTGATTCTTTTAGTGAGTTCAAAAGGTTCATATTTCAAAATGTTCAAGTCTGTCATGCAAAGTTGAAATTGATCAAATATGATTTTAAAAAGCCTTCTGTAAAGCAAGTTAAATCTGCATTGAGAAAAGTTGTAGTTTTGTCTCAAAAGCATAAATAAGATTGATCACACATTAATTGAACAATATCATATGATGCTTTTAATATGAGTTGTAAATGTTAGTCAAGTTTCGTGTCAATCTGATCTAAAGTGTTAATGTTCACTTGCATAAAAAAATTTGCCACATTGGGTTAACATTAGTAAAAAGTTTCATTGTGCATTCAAAGTCAAAAGTTAAAATTATATCACTCTGATTCACCCCCCCCACCTCTCAGAGTGAATCCACTTCCAACAATTCCTTCATGTGAAATCAATAAAAAAATTCAAATTCAATAATGTGTTGATGTTCAATTATCTGTATTATTTATTTTATCATTTGAAGAAAAAGTTTGGTTTCAACTACTAGATACACATTAAATGATTGTTGATGTTCATTTTTGCATATGCTACTATTGTTAATATGTTACTAAGTATTGAGTTGATTGATGAATCACTGAGTACATGTTTAATACAATTAAAATATGAAATTATTAATAATATGTTAATTTATTCAATCTGATGCATAATTTCAAGGAATACAATATCCTAAAACCCTATTGTTAATATTCATTGTTGTATGTGCTACTATTATTAATATGTTATTAAGCATTGAGTTGTTAGGTTTGTAACCTACGGCTTTCTAAAACCCTACTATCCTAAAACCCTGGCATAAAATTCTTGGTAATCATCAATTGTTTAAATTAGGGTTGTTAGGTCTGCAACCTAGGGATTTTTAAGGGTAAGGTCTTGCTGGTTGTTTTTTAAGAACCAAGTTGATCTTCAAAGGAGCCTATGGAATTTCCATTTCCAATTTTCAGCACCCTAAAGGGATTGGCCAACAAATGAGTGAAAGTAACAATGCTTTCCTCCTACGCTTCAGGCTCTGCAAAACCTAGGAGGGTGATCCCACATTGTATCTATGGATTAAAACAAAGATAAAATTCATACATCATTAGAACACAATGAAGATCAACAAAAAAACCCTTGATCACTTTATTCATAGTTCATATAACGAATACACTAGGAGAGAAATGGCTTTGAATTTGCACCATTATCTATATTCATTTTCCAGTACTGTTATCAAAAATTACAATTGCATGTCAACAAAACTAAAAAACCTAAGACAAGACCCTAAGTTGTTCCCTATATTCTCTATTATAAAATTTTCTCTATGATCAATCAACAACCTACACATCTAGTTGTGGATTACTTCTTATAGAAATGAAGGAGCAAGCAAGCTTTAGGCCATAATGCACACATGTCCCCATCTCATTGGATCGATACAAAATACATTCCCCAATGTAGTTATATTTACAACTCAAAGGAGGGAAACATCACATGGGACAAAATCCATTTGCAAATGTCGATGAAGATTTTTCCTTCCAAAAGGAACCTTTTAGTTGTTGCAGCAATTTGTCCAGGTGCTTCTAAAGTTCTTTCCACGTACTCCAAACTTTAAGGAAAAGGACAAAGTACCTCCACATCTACAATCCTTGTCATCAATTTCAAACTGTAGAGAATAAAATTGTTTAACATTACTATATCAAAGGCCTAATTTGTAGTAGTTCTAGGACATATATTGTATTCTCCCTACTTTTATTCTCCATCGTTGTAGACTTAAAACCAAAATTGCAATAACCACCCTCATAGTAGCTGCCTAATCATCCAATACATCAAGATACTTATCTTTCCATAGTTGAAACTCCTCCTTTGAAGGCCAATTGAATCCAATGACCTTGTCAGCTTGTAACTTGTATGGAGCATACTTGACTACCACCTGGTTAGCTTCCTTATCAAACTCCTCGAGGAAAATTCTTGTATGAGTGAGCATATCCATACTCATCTTTAACAATTCCAAATCAACTCCCTCACAAATCGATTTGTCCTGGGAGGTTATTGCTTGAGCTACTTGGTCTTTCCATTCCTGCAAGGGTTTGAATTTACCATCTTCACTTAAAATGTCTGGGAGTAGACTAAAATTCAGCTAATCAAACCTCTTCCCCAACTCTCTAATCTTTGCTTCCAATGGTTCAATTTTCCCTTAGAACTCTTGGATTCCACCCACAAGTTTGAGATTGGGTTGGATACTAAGTGGCTTATCTACATCATGTTTAGATCCAATTGCCATAAGCCTTAAGTCTTGGTACCTGGGAATCCACCTTTCCATTAGTGGGATCACCACTTCCTTGTCCCTATCAAAGTTCCTTACAACATCAAACATGGAAGAATAATTACCAAAAATACTAATTAATCTCTTCTCAAGTCCCTTATTTAAGTGCTCAAGCACTATTGTCACAATTTTCAGATTATTTAGTTGGACAAGATCATCCAACCTTTCTTCATAGTTCTTGAGCCTCTCCATCAACTCCTCCTTAGTAACCTCCTCAACTTGAGGAGCATCTGATGCTTTAGGAGCTGATTTTGTAGTCTGCACATCCTCAGATTCAGTGGGAATAACCTCAACTTGAGTTTGAGGTGGTAAAAAAATTGGAGGTGGAGTTAGAATTGTGGCGTGAGAGGTGCTTAACTGCAATGATTGGCATTGTTTTTTCCATAGAGCCATTTGAGTCTGCATTTGTGCCATTTTTTGTTGACTCAAGTTGTATTCTTCCACCATTTCATTGTATTGAGTCCTTAATTTGTCTCTTTCCTTTGTTAGTGACTCAACTATAACCTTAGTAAATTATGCCACATTG
>VDFB02327912.1:0-65901 GCA_007258455.2 Sequoia sempervirens | reverse complement strand
ACAACTATAACTACCTTTCAAATTCCTAGCAAGTTGCATTTCTTGCTTAACAACATTTTCATTTTTGTTTGCAACTTTAAACATTTTAACACCTAAGACACTAAACACCTCAAACTACATATTAAATAGTCTTTTAGACCTTATTAAGAGCAAAGAAACTAAAGACACCCCTACCAACCTACTGATCACCCATCAAACCTTCAAAGGATCAATTTTTTTTTCAATAAGTTGTAGGTGCTCTTGCACCAGAAACATGCACGTTCAGTATACATACTATGTGCTCTGGTGCTCATATGGCGTAGCGGTATTACTCTGTTAGCTACTTTTTGTGTTGAGGTTTATTTCTAGCCAACCTCTTTGGTTGATTGTGATCCCATGGATTAATTTTTTAAAGGGAAAATTTGTGCGAAATATTTTTGGTTTGATCCAACATGATGGAGCATGCAAAATTCTTTAATTGGTTTGTGAGAATTTTTTTTTTTGTGTACTCTTGAAGCTGACAAATGGCATTTTTCATGAATAAGAAGTGCATCTAATTAGGACAGCCTAATTAATGCTTGCAAAGAGATTGGGTATATATAATGGACATTTTTTTTTTAAGAAGTGCGAAGAAGTGATGCGATGATGTGAAGATGTGCCAACATGATGAAGTGTGTCATGTCTATTTACTGAGCTTTATTTGGAACTAAATCTGCACTCACTAGGTGTACTCTGTTAGTTCATTTTCTGGCTGAAATCCATTCAATCATTGTAATTCTATAGGTAGTGAGCCTTTTTTTCTGGATAGTGAGTCCTGACAGTGAGCCACTCATTTTGTAATATTTTATAACCGGTTATACTATATTGTGAGCTAACACTCACTATGGTTTTTCCCATTTTGGGTTTTCCATGTAAAAATTTTGGTGTTCATGTGTCTTATGTTTCCATGCTCTATTAATGCTCTTATTTATCTTTGTTATTGTATTCATTGGAATAGTTGGATTGTATCTGATTAGAAAATTTAGGAAGACATTGACTCACCTCCCCTCTTAGTATCTTGGACTTTCAACAATTTGTATTAGAGCACGGTTCCTCCGGTTAAGCCTAATAGCTTGAGGGAGATCCTGAAGATGGAAGAAATGGATGATAAAGGAGAGCTTCAGACTTCTCTTGAGGATCTTGATAAAGTTAAAAGAGAAAATAGAGATCTAAAAGAGAATCTTGAAGAAGCGAATGAATGTGTAAGGAAACTTAAGGAGCAATTGAAAATTTTCAAAGATAGGCATTAGGAAGTAATTGATCAGTTGAAGAAGGAAAATGAAGAGATTACCAGTCTGAAAGTAAAAGTGGAAGAGAAGAAGAGAATAGAAGAATTTATAAACAAATTGGTACAAAGAAAGTCTAAAGATTGCACTAAGCTTGAACAAGAAATTGTGAATTTGAAAGTAGATCTGGAGAAGGTGAAACTCTATTAAAACAATTTCAAAACTAGCTCAGATAAGCTTGATGAACTGATTGCAGGATAGAAACTAGGTAAAGATAAAAGTGGTCTGGGAAATGATACTGGTGAAGGCTCTAAGACTGTGAATAATCAAAAGACTCAAAATGAAGGAAAGCAGAAAGGAAATTTAAGGAGCTCTGCTAGGAGACCTCCAGTGAGACAACCTAATGCACAAAGGTATCCTTCTTTCAATGTTACTTTTTTTTCATGCAATAAATTTGTTCACAAGGAAACTGAATGTAGAAGTAGGATGAATTAGTTCCTTGGTCCTTTTTCTAGTCAATTTTTTGCATGCAAAATATTTGGACATAGGGAAAGTGAATGTAGAACTTCAATGATGAATTAATTTAATGGAAGAATGAGCCAATCCTTTAATGGATACTACTATACTTGCAAAAAGTATGGACATAAAGCTAATCAGTGTAGAACAAGAGTTAGCAGAAGTCAATCTAATCAGAGAAATATTCTCTACTTTAACTGCAACAAACTAGAACATGTTTTAAGAGTCTGTAGAAGCAAGAGAAGTAAGAAGATCAATCTAGTAGGAGGGAGTGAACCTACGAAGAAGGTTGAAAAAGATGAAATAAAGCAAGAGATGAAAAAAAATTGGAACAAGAAAGAAGGAACTGAGACTGCTGAAGTGTCTATGCCCTCATTTGATACAAATATTTTCTCTGAAGACTAGACCTAGCAAGGTCGTAGGGGGAGCATTATTAGAAAATATTAAAAAACCCCCAAATAAATGTCGCATCAGAGACTGGCAAGAGGTTGAAATGTGAAAAATGAATGATCAGAGGTTTTGGAAAAGGAACCAGAAGAAAATATATTGGCATGATGATTTATGGACCAAATTAGGGTTTTTTGTGTTATGAAAAATGTTTTTAGCAGCTTTTTGAAATTTGTCGCATTTAATGTGGATTAGGGTAGATTGATGTTTAATAAAGAAATGTTTAAGTCATTTTGATCATTTGTGTATCTGAAGATATTGAAGAGTATTTGAAGCATTTTCATGGACAGTTGGAGTGCAAGTAGTGCAAACCCTAGTTTTAGATTCTTCGTGAAGAAAAAGGTACTTTAATATTCTGTGCAGTTGTGTTCAGTGTCTTTTGAGCTGTTTGAATTTGAAATTGGAAGTATGGTTACTCCTGTGGTAGTTAAAGTGTCAGAAAGGCTGAGACCGTCTTATAGAAAGTACTCTTCGAAAGTTTTTGAAGATGATCCCATGGGTGCATTTTCGTCAATTCCACATGGTGTAATGCTGACCGAGGATACTAGGATGATGATTCAGGTAAAATTTGAAGAATACAATCATGCAAAGCTAATTGACATCTAGAAATATGAGCTTACTGGCGATGAATTCAGGGTAAAACTTGATTATTTGAATGTGGTTGATAAAAGGTTGAACATCTAGAACAATTTCCCTAACTTCAGCTATGATGAAAAATTTGTGAAGTCAGTTCTGAGCAAAATCCATGAAAAAAATTTGTGGACTGAATGGCCGAATCTCATAATGAAGGAAGCGATTAGGGCCGTCACAGTGTTATGGGATAAAGGTACAATGCATGTGCTGAAATCTGTAAAGAATGAGGTTGTAGAAGAACTTATAGGAGCCAAATATGATAAAAGAGCTTTAGCAATGAAAACCATTACTAATCCAGTAGTAAAGTATGCATCTCTCATGATAGGTCAGAGATATATTTCACAAATAGAGAGAACTTTGTTTTGGATATTGCTATCTACACTGGGTTTGATATGGTCATGAATGGTGTTGATTATGATTTGTGAGAGCTTCTCCAGTTATAGCTATTTGAGAATGTGAAGTTGTCAAAGGAAAGAAAGTATGCATTTAAATTTAGTTCTCTAATTGTATGTTTGCTATTTTATTTCATGAAAAAAGTACTTGGGAAGAATGAAGAAGTATTCTGGAACCCATCCAGACTAGTGGGACATCAAATTTTTTATTACATGCATAATCTTGGTGATTTGAATGCTCAAGAGGATGCCCTAATAGCATTCTTTTCTGTATTCAAAAGAAATATGAATGAAAGGGATAGGATTCTGAGAAAAAATGTGGAGAAGTATAAGAATGACATCATATTTAATTTCTCCACTAATGAATGTATGATTGAGGTTGTAGAACCTCAAACTATCTAGATTTAGCCTCTTGGATACGAGATAACAAAAGAAGAAGCTGAAGGTTATGTGCAAATTTTGCTAAATAATCCAAAGGACCCTAATGAACCTAGAATTGGGACATATGCAGAAAAGTCTATGGAGATTCATATGGAACAACAGAAGCCTAAGATCATAAAGAAAGTAGAGAAAACACTTAAAGAAGATGGATTCATAGATGAAGAGATTTCCCTTGGTAGGGCTAAGGGAGAACTAAGGGAGGAAAAATCATCTGGCCCGAGGAGATCCGGAAGGACTACCTCTGCAAAATCCTCAGCCACCCCTACAACTAAGATTGATTCTAGTATGGTTGATAAAGGGAAAGGTCCTATTTCCTTCGAACCTACCACTCGATCCAGGAAGAGGAAAGGGACTCCTCTGGTTGCCCCAACAAAGAGAGGAAAGAAATAAAAAGCAACAAAAGATAATAATCTTAGTGTTACTGATGACCAAGATGAAGAAGAAGAAGATCCTGATGCAAAATTGACAAGGAAAAGAAGAGGAGGTTTATCCTTTGGTAAAGGTGCTTCTATAGAAGTTGTTGGTTCAAAGAGAGTGCATGAAATATCATCTTCTAATGATGAAGATACACAAGAATTTGGTGTTCATGTGCACACCAAGCTAGAACAAAAGAAGTGTAAGGTATCTGGTGAAGCCTCGATGGACCAAAAAGAAAAATAGGACAATCTGGTAAGTTCTGGTCCTCACTATAAATTAGAGGCAACTATTAATTCTTTGCTACATTTTGAAAATATGCTGCAACCTACAACAAAATACTATGATAATATTGGAGAAGAAAAGAAAACTTTATTGTTAGTCGTCATTCAATATGTTGTTATTTTAGATGTTAAATGGGATGACATAAGGAAATATGTACCTGAAAGTATGTGGGTAGCACTGATGGAAAGAAGAGCAGAAGTAGTTAGCTTTGAAGAGAAAATAAAAAATGTTGCGTATGATAAGATTGGGTCTTCCTTGACCCCTGATAATTTGGAATCTTTGAAAAATATTTTCTTAGATATGTTTAGGATGAAGAAAAGAGTAAACATGTTGATGACAAGAAATAAAAGGCTGACACAGAAGGTAAGAAAGGAAACAACAAAGGTGATCCAGGAAACTACAAAGAAATATGGCATGCTAAAAGATGATGAAGATGTTGTTTTCGAAGATTCTAAGGAAAATATTCCTCTTGATATAGGTAATGAAGGTATTTCTAAAAATGTTGATGTTGAAGTTGATATCGGTGATGACAATATTCCTCTGAAAGGTGAAAAGAAGAAAGAAGGAGAGATTGAGCCTGAAAAGCACAATGATGCTCATCTGGAGCATACTAAAGGAAAAAAGGTGGAAAAGATAAAGGTAATGATGAAGAAAATAAAGGAAACGAAGAAGAAGGAAAAGATAATGCTGAAGAAGAAAAGGATAAAAATGCTGACAAAGGAAATAACAATGAAAATAATAGGGATGAAGATAAAGGTGAAGATGAAGGTGAAAAGGATGAAAAGAAAGAGGAAGAAGAAGAAGAGGAAGTAGAGGAAGATAAAGAAAAAGAAAAGAGAGAGGAAGAAAAGAAGGTTGTAGAATCCTCCGGGAAAAATGAAGAAGAAAAACAGATTGTAAAATCTCTGAAGCATCCAGGTGATTCATCCTTTGGTGGTGATGTGCTGAAAGGTTTGTTATCTAAGAAAATTAGATTTCAACCAATTATTCCCCAGGAACTTTTGAAACTCCCTATGATTGAAGGATATGTTGATGTGGAAAAGATGTCTCTAGTGCATAAAGTTGTGTTGGGTGATGCTATGTAAGCATCTGGAAGAAAGGAAATTCTTGAAACGTATAAAAAGGGAATGAAACCAATAGAAGATGCTTTGAAAGCTTTGCAGGAAGCTATGCCCGATGCATCCATTGATACGTCTCTCGCCCTTATTGAAAATCTGAGATTTTTGTTAGACTCTTTCAAGGAGTATTCTTCTGGGCTTAACGAAAAGACAAGACAAGAGATAGAAGAAAATTTGGCAAAGAAAAGGTTGTTGGCTTTACATGACAAATGTGCTCTTGCACACTCTTGTGTTGAAATGAGTCTACAACCAGTGAAGGTTTGTGAGTCTAAGGTAGATGTTGTTCTCTCTTATTGCTTGAATTTGTCGAATGCCACTCAGAATATCAAGATAGTCATGGACTCCATTAAGTATCAGTTGTTTGTCATTTCTGGTACTTATAGTGTATCTAAAGATAAAGACAGGTCAACCTAGAAGGCCATCATTTCACACAAAGAAAAAAAAATTCCTTGTAGAAACAGAAGGAAGAAATTATCAGAAAATTCAACCAATTAAGTGATATTGTAAGAATGGAATACATTCTAGTTGGAGAAGCTCTGGCATACACTGAAAGGCTTGAGAAGATAAACTTGATTCCCGATACTCTAGACGGTGTTGAAGAAACTATGATAGAGATGGAATCTTTGAACAAGATGTTGGATGCAGCAAAGGATGGATGGGAGAAAGGAAAAATAGTCTGGGAAGGTATTCTAAAGGAGCTTCAAGGCTTGTCATCCTCTGGTTGATAGATGTTCTCTTTGGTTTCTTTGTTTTAATTGTTTTTTATTTGTTTTTGGGACACCCTTTGTCCTTGATGTCAAAGGGGGAGTGAAGTAAAATGAAATGTTGGTGTAAATAAGGAGTTTTGTAAATATTCTTTTTGGCACATGTTGCCATCAATGACAAAGGGGGAGATTGTTAAAAAAATGAAGAAGATTTGTTAATTTGTGTTGTCATTGACGTCATCATGATATTTGAGGTACAATTACAAGAACAAGTTTGAAGCTACTTCAACATTTTGGTCTGGTATCTAATCCAGTATTTTGCTTACATCCTCTAGTATTCTGGTTCGGATTTCTTCGGAGATGATAGTCATTAATTGTAGTTTTGAGAGGTTGATTATGGTTGTTGGAAACATGCACATTTAGTAAACTATGTGCTCTAGTGCTCGTATCGCTTAGTAGTATTACTCTGTTAGCTACTTTTTGTGCTAAGGTCTATTTTTGGCTGAACTCTTAGGTTGATTGTGATATTGTGGATTAATTTTGTAAAGGGAAAATTTGTGTGAACTATTTTTGGTTTGAGCTGACAGGATGTAGTGTGCAAAATGCTTTAATTGGTTTGTAAGAAGTTTTTTTTTGTGAACTCTTGAAGCCAACAGATGGCATTTTTTGTGAATAAGAAGTGCATCTAATTAGGCCAACCTAATTGATGCTTGCAAAGAGATTGGGTATATATAATGGAATTTTTTTTTGAAGAAGTGTGAAGAAGTGATGCAATGATGTGAATATGTGTGAACATGATGAAGTGTGTCAAGTTTGTTTACTGAGATTTATTTGGAACTGAACCTGCACTCACTAGGTGTAATTTGTTAGTTCTTTTCAAGCTAAAATCCATTCAATCATTGTAATTCTATAGGCAGTGAGCCTTTGTTTCTGGATAGTGAGTCTTGGTAGTGAGCCATCCATTTTGTAATATTTTATAACCGATTATACTATATTGTGAGCTAACACTCATCGTGGTTTTTCCCATTTTGGGTTTTCCACGTAAAAATTTTGGTGTTCATGTGTCTTGTGTTTCTATGCTCTGTTAATGCTCTTATTTATCTTTGTTATTGTATGCATTGGAATAGTTGGATTGTATCTAATCAAACAATTTAGGAAGATACTGATTCACCCCCCCTCTTAGTATCTTGGAATTTCAACACTTCTTAGCAGATATCAACATTTTGTTCAGAGATTCTAATTCCATCAGGCTTTCTTCTACATCATCTAGAGTGCCTAGAGTTAGATTGATCTTTTCTATTTTTTTGTATTTCCCAAAGAATTAGCCACCAAAGTGTACTCCATTCTCACAAGGTCACCTAACTGATTGAATCTTTTGATGATGTCTTCCTTCTACTTCTGTAGAATAAATAATTTCTCTTTTTGAGTAGTGATAACATTCCAAGTTGTCTTGTCTCTGTCTTTAGATGCACTATATGTACTAGAAACAACTGTCAACTTGGACTCAATGGAGTCCATGAGATCTTTAATACTCTTTGTGGCATCTAACCACTTTATGTAGTAAGCAAATATAGTATTTGCTTCAGACTCACAAACTTGCACAACTTCTAGACTCTTTTCCACATTGGTATGTGCCATAGCACATTTATCATGAATTTTTGAAAGCCTTTTCTTTTCCATTTTCTCCTCAACCTCTTGCCTTTTCTTCTCACCTAGTCTAGAGGCATACTCCTTAAAGGAGTCCAATAAAAGTTTTAGGTTCTCTACTGGAGTGAGAGATGTATTTATTGTTGTACCGGGATGGCCTCCTACAAAGTTTTGAAGGCATAAAAAATAAGCTTTGGCCCTTTTTGATGTGTTTCCAGAATTTCTTTTCTTCCAAATGCATGCAATTTATCCCCTAACACCAATTTGTGAATGAGAGAAATCTTGTCCAAATCCACACTGCCTTGAACCATGGGGAGTTGTAGAAGTTCTAGAGGAATTATTGGATGGAACCTTATTTCCTTGGATAACAAGCCTTTTAATGTATCATCTTTGGAGGAGGATTCTCCAGAGGACCTTTGTGAATCCACAACCTGCCTTTGATCTTCTTCATTCTTCCTAGCAGATTCCCCATTTCTTTCTTCTTCCTCTTCTCTTTCTTCTTCCTCTACATTTTCTTCTTCTACTACTACTTTTTATTCTTCTTTTTTCATATTTGTCTCTTTCTCCTTCATTCCTTTCAACTTCATATTTTTCTTTTTCTTCTTCAGCATGCTCTGAAGCGACAACATCAAGCTTCTCTAGTTCAGCATCTTCATCATTTTGTTTCTCTATTTCTAGAGGATCATTTGTAACACATATTTCCAGAAGGGTATTTGAATCACCCATTCTTTGAGGAATGTCTTTCTTTAACTCTGCAGAATCGTTTTCTCCTAATTTAGGTGCAAAATTGGATGGGAGTGCACCAAACATACCATATTTCTCAACCATACCCTTGATGGCTTCTATAGTTTCCTTCTTTATTTTCTTTATTTACTTTTTATCTTTTGTCATCAAATTGTTTACCCTTTTCTTCATCTGAAACATCTTTGAGCATACCTTCTTCAAGGTTTCCAAATCATTTGGGGTCAAAGAGGACCCAATTTTCTCAAATTCCTCATTTTTAAAATTTTTTCTTCCAACTCAACAACCTCTGATCTTCTTTTCATCAGGGCTTCCCACAATTTCTCAGGTACATTGTTCTTAATATAGTCCCAACTGACTTCCAAAGTAATAACATACTGAATAATAGCCAAAATCAATGTTTTCCTATCCTCTCTACCTACTCGAGTATAAATTTCTACTATAGGCTGCAACATATCTTTAAAATGTACAAATCTATTAACCAATGCCTCTAATCTAAGAGGGGAACCGGGTCTTAATAGTGATGCCTTTTGTTCTTCTTGGTCTGAAGATGTCTCTTCTAATATTTTTGCCTTCTTCAAGTCTGGTTTGGTGTGCACATGAACACCAAAGGCTTGTTCTTCATCTTCTTCATGGGATGACACATAATGAAATCTTAGTGCCAACACGTGCTTCCTATGAAGCACCTTCAGAAGAGGGCATGTTCCCTTTCTTCTTTCTTACCAATTTAGTTTCAGGGTCTTCCTCCTCTTCTTCTTGCTCTTTGGTGATACTGAGGTTCTTTTCTCTTGTTGCCTTTTCCTTTTTACCTCTCTTGAATGGTGCCACCAGAGGATTTCCTTTTTCTAGATCTTGTAGTGGGTCTGGAAGGAGTCAGGCCTTTGCCTTTACTGAGAGTACTCGACTCTACCTTCACTGATGCAGGAGCTATGATTGGTTTTGAAGGAGTAGTCCCGTTGAATCTCCTTAGTCCTAATGATTCTCTAGTCATCTACTCTCCCATGGCTCTTCCTTGTGCAATCTATTCATCAGTGAAGCCAACCTTTCTAAGCATTTGATCTACATTCTTTCTTATCACATGCCTCTTATGCTTCAAGTGAATTTCCATAGATTTTTCTTCATAAGTGCCCACTCTTTGTTCACTAGTATCTTTTGGGCTTTTCAATAAAACTTGTACATAGCCTTTTACTTCATCCTTTGTAACTTCATAACCTAATGGTTGAATCCAAACAGTATGGGGTTCAACATCTTCAATCATGCACTCATTTGAGGAGACATGAAATATGATGTCATTCTTGTAATTTTCAACAATTTTTGTAGGAATCCTTTCTCGTTCATTCATGTTGCTTTTGAATACAACAAAGAATGTAGTTAGAGCATTGTCTTGACTCTTCAGATCACCCAAAATGTGCATATAATAAATTTTTTTATGTGCAATAGATCTTGATGTATCCCAAATTACCACATCATCTCTTCTAGGAAGTCATCTAAGAAAATAGAATAGTAGAAAAACAATGAGGGAACCAAAATTAAATGCATATTTCTTCTCCCTTGTCATCCTCAGATTTTCAAAGAATTATTGTTGGAGAAGTTCACATAGATCATACTATGCTCCATTTTATACCATGTCATATCTGGTGTATATAGTTGTAGTAGACATAGAATTTTCCCTATTTGTGAAGTAGATCTTGTGACCGATCGTTATAGCTACATACTTCACAACAGGATTGGTAATAGGTTTTGTTACAAGAGCCCTTCTATCAAATGTTTCTCTGGTGAGTTCCATCACCACTTTATTTTTCACAAACTTCATAACCAGTACCGGTCCAGTATCACAGAGTCCAGTAACTACCTTAATAACTTCTTTGGTTATTAGATGAGGTCTGTCTCTCCACAAAAACTTATCATGAATTCTTCTAAGAGATGGTTTAACATATTTTTCATCAATAGTGTAGCTAAAGTTAGGAAAATAATTCCACCGATCCAACTTCTTTGCAACAATATTTGCATACTCAGGTTTTATCAAGAAATCTTCCTCGGTGAGCTCATTCTACCACATATCTATCAAATTTCTATGATTATATTCCTCAAGTTTTAACAAAAATGTACATTCTAGTGTCTTCAGTGGGCATGACACTATGAGGAATCAATGAGAAGGCTCCCAAAGGGTCATCTTTGAATACCTTCATGGAATACTTCTTATAGAAAGGTCTAGGTCTTTCTGACACATTTACGACTACATGAGTTGTCATCTTTTCACAAACTGAGATCTAATGATTTCAAAAAGAAGATTCACACAAACCCACAACACAGAAGAGTAAAATACCTTTTCTCTTTCACGAAAACCAGAACTAGGGTTTGCATAGCCCACTCTCCAAATCACCTCAATAATGCTCCAAATCGCTCTCCAATTTCTTCAAATGTACAAGTGATCAAAATACCTTACAAATCAACTTTATAGATCAACAATTTTCCCTAATTCACATTAAATGCGGTAGAATTCAAAAATTTGATAAAAACCTTTTTTCTCACTGCATTGAAAAACACTAATTTTCTCCACAAATGATCATGCTTGCAAATTTTCTTTCGGTTCCTTTTTCATAAGCTCTATTTATTCAAGACAATTTCTAACACACCAGATATCCAGGGGGTTTGAATATTTTTTTTTTAATGCTCCCCCTAAGACCATGTTGGATCTAATTGTTAGAGGAATTGTCTGCACTAGATGAGGGCATATACACATTTTATGTTACTCTTCTCCCATATCTTGTTCATTTCTTATTTAACCTCATTCTTGTCAATTGTCTTTACTGGTTCATTCTTCTTTACCGGATCATATTGCTTTCCTCCTTTACTTCTGCATACTCTTGAAATGTGTTCGGGTTTGCTGCAATTGTAGTAGATAACATTTTTCCAATTTGTTTGACCTCCATTAACCCTTGATCTGCACTGATTTAATTTGTGTCCAAACTTATTACATGCATAGTAGTAGCCAACAAAATATTGATTCATTCTTCCTCCATTAGACCAATTCATCATCTGATTTTTGCATTCACTAGCTCTATGTCCAACTTTCTTGCATGCAAAGCATTGTCCAGAGAAGGGACTAGCATACTAGTTTATTCTACTTCTACACTTTATTGCCTCGTGACCAAATTTATTGCATGAAAAGAAAACACCATTGAAAGATGGGTACCTTTGACCATTTGGCTATCTAATAGGTGGTCTTCTAGCAAATCTTCTTGGATTTCTTGCTTGTTTTCCTTTATCTTGAGTCTTTTGATTGTCCACTGTGTTTGAGGTATGCATTTCCTTGGAGCTTTCACCTACTTCCATTCTCAAACCACCTTTATCTTTAGTTGGTTTTTTTCCTACAATCAACTCATCAAGCTTGGTGGAGCTTGTTTTGAACTTATCTTCACAAATTTTTTCTTTTTCCAGATCTTCTTTCAGATTTACCACTTCTTGTTCAAGTCGTGTGCATCCATCAGTCTTGCTTTGCAACATTGTATTCAAACAATCTTCAATTCTCTTATTTTCCTCCACTTGCACCTTTAATCCGGTGATCTCTTCATTTGCTTGTTTTAATTGCTCACTTCTATATGTATTTCTTTGAATTTCTTCAATTTCTCTTTCAATTTCTTGATGCATTCATTTTCCTCATCAAGATTTTCTTTCAAATCTATGTTTTCATTGTCAGCCTTGTCAAGATCTTCAAGATCTTCCTGAAGTTGCTAGACTTCTTTGGAGGAACCAAGCTTTGATACTAATTGTTGAATACCCAATATACTGAGAGGGGAGTGAATCATTATCTTCTTTAACTTATTGAATAAACACCATCCAAATACTCTAGTGCATATAACAGTTAAAATGAGCAAGAGCATTAGTAGAAAATAAAAAGAACACAACACATGAATACCAGAATTTTTACATGGAAAACATAAAATGGGAAAAACCACGTTGACGATTAGCTCACAATCTAGTATAATTGGTTATAATATATTGCAAAGGGTGGATCACTTCCAAGACTCACCATCCAAAAATGGGAGGCTCACTTCCTACAAAGATACAATATAGAAATGACTTACAACCAGAATATGAACTGATAAAGTTAAACCTAACAAGTGTTGATTCAGTTCATTTGATGCTTAGTAGATCGACTTTACACACTTCATCATCTTTGCATACTTGTTTTTCCACTCTTACACCATCAACCTCAAAACTATCCAATATATATATATATGATTCATTTGCAAGCATCAATTAGGTCAGCCTAATTAGATGCAATCCTTATTCACCAAAAATATTAACTGTTGACTTCAAGCTTGTACAAAAATTTTCCAAAAAAAATTCAAGCATGTAGTGTGCTACAACATTTCAAAATGGACCTAAGATAGGTCACACATACATATGCAACAAAAAATCAATTCATTATAACATCAACTATTCATTAGGTCGGCTAGAGATAGACCTAATAACAAAATTCAACAACAGAATGATGCCAACTCACCATACAAGCACTTGTTCACATGAGATTCTGAACCTACAAGCTTCTAGAAACCAAGAACCATTTCCCAAAACCGCAAGCTATGATATTCATCATCGGAGGATTGAGAACCAAAATACCATAGGATAATAACTACATATCGGTTTAGAATACCGGATCAAGCTTGAACTTAAATTTGCGGTTGCAACTCATATAACATGGTGACATCAATGACAACACAAAAGATGCATAATGAAATGTTCTTCTTCATTCTTCCAACATCATATATTAATAATACCTTATATATTATATACTAGATATAGTATATAAATTATATAATATATTATATACTATATATTATGTATATAATGTATATTATATATATTTTATGCACTATAGTATAATATATAGAGTGAGAGAGAGGGGGGAGTTATCTAGGTGTTATAGTCTCTTCCTCCCTCTATCCCTCTATCCCTCTCTCTCTCTCTATCCCTCCATCACTCCCTCCCTCCCCCTCTCTCTCTATCCCTCACTCCCTCCCTCCCTCTCTCTCTCTCACTCTCAAGTCTATCCCTCCCTCAATCCCTCCCACCCCATCTCTCTCAAGTCTCTCTCTTCCTCTATCCCTCCCACTCCCTCCTCTCTCTCTCTCTCTCGTCTCTTCCTCCTAGCCTACCTAGATAACTCCCTCATCTCTCTCAAGATGATCCCTCCCACCCTACCTAGATAACTCCATCTCTCTCTTAGGTCTCTCCCTCCTTAATCCCTCCCACCCCTCTCTATCTCTCTCTCCCAAGTCTCTCCCTCCCTCTATCCCTCCCACCCCCTCTCTCTCTTAGGTATCTTCCTCCCTCCCTCCCTCTCTCTCTATCTATCCATCCCTCCCTCTCTCTCTCTCTATCTATCCATCCCTCCCTTTGTCCCTCACTCTCTCTCTCTCTCCCTCCCTTCCTCCCTGTCTCAAGTCTCTCCCTCTTTCTATCCCTCCCACCCCCCTCTCTCTTATGTCTCTCCCTCCCTCCCTCCCTCCCTACCTCCCTTTCTCTCTATCCATCCTTTCCTCACTCTCTCTCTTAGGTCTCTCCCTCTCTCTATCCCTCTCACCCCCCTCTACCCCTCCAACCCACCTGTCTCTCTTGCTCCCTCTCTCCCTCCATCCCTCCCTCCTTCCCTTTGTCCCTCCCTCTATCCCACCCACCCCCTCTCTCCCTCTTAGGTCTCTTTGTCCTTCCTTCTCTCCCTTTGTCCCTCCCTCCCTCTCTCTCTCTATCCATCCATCCCTCCCTCCCTCTCTCCATCCCTCCTGCCATCCCTCTATCCCTCCAACCCCCCTGGTGCAGGAGCACCCAGGGCCTTCAAGGAGCTCTTCAAGGATCAGGAGTGTCCAGGGGTCAGGAGGACCTTTCAAGCAAGTCAAAACATCAATTATGACCTTTTGGAGCCTATAATGGCATTTGGGATGAATAAATGTAATGAGAATGTTAAAGAGGACAAAAGAACCTTGTAAGTGGACCAATAGTGTCCAAGAGGTGTAGGTAGGTTTATGATGTTCTAATTAGATCAAGTATGGTTAGATATTAAAGATTAGATAGCTTTTAGTCAGTATAAATCAATAAAATGTAAGTTTGTCATTTCAAAATTTTGAATTTCAGTTTAGGCGGGAAAGGGAGTTTTTAGTGTTTTGGTGTTAATTAGGAATTGTAATCAATCTAAAACAGTTTGGGCAGTTGGATAATGGGTTTATAACCCTAAAATATTCATTTGTACGGGTTTGATCAGATTTGGGAAGGTACAGTATGGACTGTTTCTTGAAATAAAGAAAAAACACATATTTCTTGCATTATTTGGTGTCTTTTTGATGAATCATTGATTCCCATTGAAGATATACATTGTTGGATGCCTTGGTAATTTGTATTTGCTTGTTTTAACATTCCCTACATGTTCTGATAAGAATAAAAGATCAATTCTTGCACGTTTTAACTGACTGTCCTCAGGAAAAGTTCAGATTTTGCATTGTTTTGAGAGTTATAATGAAGGAATGATCCATTTAATGGAGTAATTTGACTAAACACCTATGAAATGGATCACATTTGACATGTACCATAAGAAACTAACAAAGAAATGTGCAGGGAAGAGGAAAACTAACATGTGCACAGTGAATTAGCAAAGAAAAAGGCATGAAGATGGACCCTAGGGTATAGCAGTGAATGATCTGCCTTAACAAGTGATGTTTTTGAGTTTTAATAGTTGTGCAATGTTGAACTAATGGTGAAAAGTCAAAATTTAAGACCTGGAAGTGTTTGGAAGTCCTAGAATCAAAAAGCCCTATTTTTAAGCCAATTTAGGGAGGGTTTTGTATATGGACATGTTAAGAGTAACATGGTAGATTAAAAGTCTGAAAATCTTTGGTTTGGGAATTTTTTGGAAGATTGTTGAGAGTTTCAAGGTCAGGGGACAAATTTAAAGAGGGGTTGCTTTGAAAAATAGGGCTAATTAGGCCTAGTTTTGAGGAAACAACAGGGTTTGAAGAAAGATTGTCTGAAACAAGTGATGCCAAGGAGTTGACATGATGTTTGTCATCACAAACCACACCTAAAAAAACCATTAGATTGGAGGTTCATTTGAAAAGTTTGAGGAAAAAGTCAAGAATCCTTCGCCAAAGGCCTAATAGGGCTAGAAGGCTAGTTGAGGAGCAAAGGTGAGTTTTGTTCAAGACAAAGGGTTAGGGCTTGAGAACCTTTTGAGTCAGGTTAAGTTGAGTCTTTTGAGATCATTTCAGTGGTCTGGAATCATAAGAGAAGCAAATAGGTCATGAATGCAAATTTGAGGCCTTATCTCCAGGTTGGTGCCTAGTTGAAGGGTTGTGAGTGAACCATTGATAGTCTTGTAACTTGGTGTTTTTCTTCCAAAGACCCTGACCCTCTGCATCACCCCCTCTCTCTCTCAGGTCTCTCCCTCCCACTCTAACTAGATAACTTTCCCTCTATCCTTCCCTCCCTTCATCCCCCCTCTTTCTCTGTCCCTCCCTCCCTATCTAATTATTGGTCCCTTGATCTCTCCTTCCCTCTATCCCTCCCATTCCATCTCTCTCTTCGGTCTCTCCCTACCTCCCTTGTCCTTCCCTCCCCTTCTCTATTTTTCATTCATCTCTCCATCCCTCCCTCCCTCTCTCTTTATCCCTCCTTCCCTCCCTTCCCTCCTATCCTCCAATCCCCCACTCTCTCTCTTAGGTCTCTCCTCCCACCCTAACTAGATAGCTCCCCCTCTCTCGGTCTCTCCTCCCCTCTCTCTTTGTCCCTCACTTACTCTCTCTCTCTCTCCTCTCTCTCCTTTATCCCTCCCTTCATCCCTCCCTCCCTCTCTCTTTATCCTCCCTCCCTCCCCTCTCTCTCTCTTAGGTCTCTCCCTCCCTCTCTATGTCCATCCATCCATCCCCCCTCCCTCTATCCCTTTGTCCCCCTCTCTCTCAGAGGTCTCTCACTCCCTCTCTCTCCCACCCCTCTCTCCAGTCTCCATGCCTCCCTTAACCCTCTCTCTCTCTCAGTCTCTCCCTTTGTCATACTCCTCTCCCTCCTGTCCTCCCTATAATCTCTCAGTAGTATATAATATTTAATTTATATATAGTATATAACATATATTATATATAATATATAATACATTACATAATATATATGTAGTATATTATATATAATCGTAGACACTTAAAAATGACCTAGGCCTGCAAGCTCTATTTTTACCACTTTCGTCCTAGCATAATTATGACATCTTAATTATGTCCTTGATCCACATTCGACTATTCTTCATGATTATTAAATAAATAAATTTTATTTATTTATTAAATATGTCATTAATTGTCTAAGTCGTCCCCTAATTAAATAAATTTCTTAATTTATTTAATTACCCTTCTTCATTCATTTCTTCTTGATTATTAAATAAATAAATTTTATTTATTTGTTTAATATGTCACTAATTGTCATAATTAAATGAATTGATTAATTTATTTAATTATTAATCATATCTGCTAAATTAAATAATTATCTTTAATTACTTAATTGTCAAAATTAACATTTCTCTATTTTAAATAAGTTAATTATTTAAAATGATTTCACATTCTTAACTGTCAGTTCATTTTAGTAAATAATCTGAAAATCGATTATTTATTATTTCACAAAATCCATATTTTGAATTAATTTAATTCAAAATGGCAATATTCCTCTAAAAATCAAGTAATCGGGCAAATTCTTGATTTTTCAAATCTGATCTTCGATTAAGCTCTTATCTTCTTGATTTTTGAAAATCTTTATTTTCGAATTAATTATCTCATTTATTCTCCACCGCCGATTCGATCTTCTTAGATGACATCTTGACCACTCGTTTAAGGATTTTTCCCTAACCCTGATTAGGGATTATCAGATTTAATCTCGTCCTCTGATTTTAGGTCTCTGCCGAAAGTCAATCTTGTCTGTCCATTCAAAATGGCATTTTCTATAAAATGCTATTTTGCTCTCATTTTTAGATTACACACTTAGATTTTATTATTCTGGCGCATTCATATAAGAGTTATTTAGTATTTGAGAATTATTTTGTCATAGGCATAGGCATAGGCATTTATTTTAAATCCTTCAAAACTTGCATAGGACAATGTCATAAGTCGAAATGCTCACACACATTCAATCTAAGGGCAACATATGCTACAAGCTAGGAGGTGCTATGGAGGTAATCATGGAAGAATCAAAGAACAAGTATAATCATTCTTGCATTTAATTTCCTTTGTGCTTCATAGTTCTTTGGGTTTCTTAGTCTTTGTTGATTTGCTAACCATCTAATCTAACCTGAAAATTAACTCTTAGTTACATTGGTGAACCCGACTCAGTATTTTTTTATTATTTCTGTACGATTTTTTTGTTCTCGTTCATTTTTGCAGGTATAGGTATGGAGTGACGCTTTCGTCTTTCATCGTGATGCATTTGATGTGTTACGATGCATTCGCAGGCTCAAACACTGCAATTGCTCTGTTGTGCTGCAATTGAAGTCTGGAAAGCCGCATCTAAACTAATGAGCTGCATTTGCAACATAGAGCGACGCATTTGCTCTGTCATGATGCATTTTCCTGGTAATGTTTTCTGCTTATTTGCATTCAGATTTTTGATATTTTTCAATTCTTTTTGTTCTGGTTTTCTTCTACATTCTACCTAGCATAGGTTTTTGTGGTACTAATTTGAAGTTGCAGCATGTGGTGATTATTTTCGTGGGTCCAAGATTGGTGATTATATGGTTCGAGTGTTGAAGACTGAACACTAAAACATTATGCCTTTCTTTTTCTTAGATTAGTACACATTTCCTTTTAGTGCAATTAAAAAGAACATTTTTTCTAATTTATATGATTGTGTTTGCAAAATGGTAGGTGAGTATGCTCTCAGCTTGTGAAAACTCGGTGATCAGAAAACTAGACCCATTTTTATACATTATTACCCTCATGACTTAGTAATCAAAGTATCCTCTCCCCTTGCGCTTTCAGGTGATCCTGGGTGTAAGAGAAATGGTTACTAACTCTAGAACTTGGGCTTGTTTTGGTGGGAAAAAGTACTCACCCCAGGACGACTCAGACCGGTAGCACCCTGACACCGAGGGACTTCCAACCGGCATATAAAAGTGGATTCTTGGGGAAAGCCCAAGAATCACACGTGTGGTTCCAACGAGATGAATCCGAAAGGGGACTCTCGCCACATGGATCATGCCCTACAAATGAAATGCCCGTACTAAACACCTTTTGTTTTAGAGTCCAACCTTTTTTGGCCATTGCTTGATATAGTGCAGGGTACTGTATCATGCCCGAAGACACTCACTACTGATCCCATTGAGTAGAGATAGCAGTTCTTGTGAAGTCACTACCCAAGAATTCAAATTTGGTGTGCTCGAATGACATTAATGAGCCATTGAGTGGAGCCAATGCCACCAAAATTCTAAGCTATCCACTCTCGAGAAGGAAAGGTGTTTAGCACCAATCTGGGGTATATCGGTGGGCTATATCAAGTATACAAACCCTTGGCCTATTGGACTTTTAGGATTGTACTTGTCTTATGTGCACTTGCTTACATTCAAAAAATTGTGCTTGTCAAGTGCTTGCTGGATTTCTCAAACATTATTCACCACATTTACATTTCTGGACAAAACATTCACCATTAGACAGATCAAATTTTCCCTCAATACGACAAGAAACTCAATTTTAACAAACTATGTCGCATCTGTTGAACTGCATCTAAAACTATTGAGATGCAATTGTACTATTAAACTGCATCTGATCTCTCAAACACCACATATGTCTATGTCACGATGCATCTAAACCTCACAGAGCCGCATCTGCCAAACTAAGTTGCATTTTTCAGTCCCAGAGCCGCATTTGCTCAAACCAAACCACATTTGAGACACTGTGATGCATTCAAGGCCTCAAACGACGCATTTTCCTGTCACAAGTAAAACCCTCATACAAAGTCAAATTTGAAGCTAAACCTTGTCAATCTTTTGTCAAAAACTGTTTCCAAAGGGATTCTGTTAGAAACCAACTTTGAAATTGCTCAATTTTTTTTTTTTCGACCATTAGTTTGCATTCTTGACCATAGGTTTCATCCTTCATTTTTTTTAGTTGCATACATTAGGCATTAGCTTGACCCTAGGTTTTAATACTTGCATACTTTGGATTAGGCAAATCTCAGTACAATTTGCAACGTCATTGCTTCTGAAACTAGATTATCTTGGACTTAATCACCATTCCCTTTTTTTAGTCATTGTCCCTTTTGTGAGATTTTTCCAACTCAAAAGTCTAGTTAGGAAAAATCACTAGTCATTTTGACCTTGTCATCTTGTCATTTTCAACAAATTCCTTTAGTAACCGAGATCAAAAACAAAGATTGAGCTTAGAAGTGCTTAGGTATCCTTTTCTCAAATTGCATTCTAGCTTAGACATTGCATATTTTATTCCCAAAAATCCAAAAATATTATTCATCTTAGTCATCATTTTGAACCTAGACCTTGCATAGTGTCATCATTACATTTAGTTGTCATTTTCATTTGAGCAATCACATTTTATGGTGGAAACTAGACTCCAAAAACAAAAATGACAAATGGAAAATTTTGGACAAGACTCCACTTCCAATGTCAACAATCACACGTATGACCCAAATTGGACTTTTGACGATCCATTTAGCAACGCGAATAATCAACCTCTCATGACAATACCATCCTCATCAAATAGTCCCTTTGAACCATTATTATGTAAGGATGTATACAGAAAAATACTTGAGGAAAACCTAGAGGTAGCAGCACAAGATCTAGAGGCCTCTCAATTTGTGGAACAAATGGTCCTATATGATAGAGACAGATATTTGGCCATACTCTTAAGTCAAGGAGCTAAGTTACCCCACGGATTCGACATTAACACGTTGAGATCAACATCCCCTAACCTTAATGTCAACAATGCACATAACATGTCAAATAGTGGTCAACCTCCAAACACTACGAGCAATACTTTCTTTGACACTACAACGACCGTGCATGCTACCTCCAACTTTCCAAACACCTCCAGCTCAATAAACACTACATCCATTGGAGGATCACAATCTGTCATAGTGCCCACAATATCCACAACACTGTCACAATCTGCTAGAACCACCTTTGGATCCTTGGCAATGTGGGCAAGTTATTCCAATCCTCTCTTTACCACTATGGTAAATGCCATGGGGGCATCATCAAGTCATATCAATCACCCCTTGACAGCTACATCTAGTACCATGAGTACACCTTCGACATATCCTCTCATTGGTATCTCACAAAATCCTTTGGGTGGAGGTAAACGACGTATCTTTATTCAAGGACAACAAAAAAATGTGAACACGTCAACACTCTCCAATACCATCAAATCCCAAGGACAAAATACGACCATTCCCTTTGTCCAAACCCAACAATTTGGACAAGGTAGTCAAAACACACAGCCCATGGCATCATTAGCACATGACAATGTTCATGGTCACCATATTCCCCAAATATCGACACAAATATCTGGGGGACACATCCCAACATACTCATCCCACATTCATACTCACTAACATACCCCCAATCCAAACTTTCAATACCAACAACACACAAATCCAAACACATCATACATGTCACAACAATCCGTCCCTCCGCAATACACCAATATCCATGCACAACAAATGGGGACATATGGTGTACCAATCAACCCTATGCATGGGACCACAAATGACCCTATAATCGATGCCTTACAAGAAAAATTGATGGGTCTAGAGAAGACCATAGAAAACATAAAAATATCTCACAAAAAATTAGAAGTGTCATATGATCTAAATGTATATCCCTTTGACATGAACTTATACATGCCACCCTTTCCTTCGGGATGTGTGTCACCTAATTTTACCAAGTACAAAGGAAATACAAACCCCATCGAACATGTCCACGAATTTGCAACCAATTGTATGGACGTCGCTTATGAACAAACATACTTGATGAGACTTTTTTCGAAAAGTATTATAGGTCCTGCCCTTGAATGGTTTTCCACCCAAAAGGATATCCAAACACGGGATGAGCTTAAACAAAAATTCATAAAAAATTACTCGTACAACATTAACATGGACACCTCTATTACTAGCTTATGCAATCTCACGCAAGAGGATGTTGGAGAAACATTCATCCCATTCTTTCAAAAATGGAGAATTCTAGCTAGTTAGTGTCACATTGACATACCTGAAAAGGAAAAGGTAGACATGTTCATTCAAACACTTCTAGGACCCTTAAAATATGCATTGCAAGTGCATTATTGCACAACCTTCACGGACCTAGTCAAAAAAGGTGTCCAGATTGAGAAAGCCCTTATCACAAAGGGAGAGCTAAGATACGGTCCTAAAAACACAAATGCAAATCCTCCCACTGACAAAAACAAGTACTAGGTAAAAAAATAAACATGTTACAAATGACAGTGTTGTTGATGCCAAGGAAGTAAACACTATGGGTCCTGTATTGGCTCTAAAAGGGGTTCAATCACAAAACAAACCAACAACGATAATGACACCCCCTACCAATGTCCCTTCAAACACCCAAAGCAGCCAAAATAATCAAGGACAATATCGTCATATGAGACAATTCCCCAGGGGTTGTACATACACTCCCTTGGGTGAGCCCATTGAAGAAGTCCTCAAGAAATGCCTCCAGAATGGTGTCATCACACTTCAAGAACCAAAACCATACGACCCAGGACAATTCAAACCAGCATGGTGGGATGATAATGCATTTTGTGAATATCATTAGGAAAAAGGACATAAAACCTCTACCTATCGACAACTGAAAAAACCTAGTACAAGATCTTATCGAGAGTCGTATCATTGAGGTAGGTGGAGCACAATTTGCATCCAATTCAGATCATACCATCCATAAGAACCCACTGCAAGACCATGGTTCTAATAATGCTTCCACATCATGTCCACAGATAAACAATAATCACGCTAACTTTGCCCATGCCAAGTACAACTATTCTGGTGGACCAATTATAAATAATGTACGAACTGACGATGAATACATCAATACCATTATGGTCAAGAGAGCACCTCAATGCAATGCTACTACTCGAAGTGGCAAGGTCACCATAGCTAGTTTGCCTCCCGCTAGGAAATCCAAGATCACCATACTTGGTCCATCTCCTAAATAGTCAAAACCCATCTCGACCAAAAAACAGTGGTAACCAAAGAGTCAATTCAACCTTATCGACCAACTTGGAAAAACTTCCGCACAAATTTCTATACTCAAGTTGCTTCGCATCTCTCCCATGCATAAAGCTATACTAGATAAAACCTTGCAAGAGTCGTCAGTCCCCAAGGACATTGATGTCAATCAGTTTGAGACCATGGTGGGATACCTCACTACGCCTCACCATGTCACCTTTTCTGATCAAGACTACTCATCACCTAAGACCAACCACAATGATGCATTGCACATTGAAACTTTCATCCATAAGCACAAGGTCAAAAGAGTTTTAGTAGATGGTGGAGCAGGATTGAATATATGCTCCTTGAAACTAGTTAAGGCTCTAGGATTTTCTGATGCATGCGTAGACCCTACAAAGAGTATAGTGATCAAAGCATATGATGACGAAGAACGCTCTTCACGAGGCATTATTTCTCTTCCTATCAGAGTGGGACCAGTCATTGTGGGTACAACCTACTAGGTCGTGGATCTAGAATTACCTTACAACATCTTGCTCGGTCGCCCATGGATTCATGCCTTAAAAGTCGTTCCATCCACATATCACCAATGCTTAAAATTCCCATTTGACGGCACATAAATCACTATATATGGTGACCCTGACCCTTTTCAATATTGTTCCAACCTAAGGGGTATTTCTAAAAACTGAGTGCCTATCAATCGAGAGGCTTTTGGCCCCTCTTCTTCCAAATACATTGATCCATCCACACTCACATCATCTTCCACATCCACTCCGTCCACATCTTCCACCACACCACCATCTTCAGCAAATCCTAAGGCTGAACCCACTGTCAAGATCCAGGACCTCGGTTATGGAGAATTCAAACTATATACAACATATAGCATCACAATGATACCCAAGTCCCCAAAGGTCTATGGTCGGCCATGTTTTAGAATGGAACCCAAATAAATTTTCAAAGTTCCACCAAATATAGTTTTCATCAAATGGGGAGACATGAGTAACAAGGACCTTGTTGATATCACATGATGGCTCCATAAGGATATTGTCACACTACCCCCCATTACCAGTTAAGAAATATGGAAAGGGATATGACATAATAAAGGCTAAGGGCTACGATGGCACTAGTGGCCTAGGTAGAAATAAAACTGGACGAAGAGAGCCCATAGAACCTTATCAAAATACCAAAGTATCTTAGATTAGGGTTTGGATCGCCCGACAATGATGATCGATGTACCATTGGACTTTCGAGTGAGCGAGTGCATGCTTCGGAAAGTGTCGAGAATGCTAAGGAAACCCTCACTGAAACTGACTCCCAAGAGTGGGAATTTGGGTCAGAACGATCCTTAAGTGACTGTTGCCTTGATGATTTGTTTGTCGAAACGGGGGAATTGACCTCTGAACAAAGATTTTGGAAAACATTTAAAATTGATCAGGCACCAAATAGTCAAAGTCCCATTACCACTCCCCATGACATACAAGACCCACCATCTGAAGTACTAGACGACACTGACAACCATGACTCTAAGTCCTTCACCCCTTTTTTGACAACGAATATGAGACTAGCGAAGGGGAATATTGGGTAGAGTCCGATGTGGAGTTGGATGATGATAATCTCATCTACAATATCACTGAATCCATCAGCATGCTTTTTGCATCCTCCCCTCAATTCACCAACACTGACGATGGCATTTCCCTAGTTTATCCTTAATTAGTCGATTGGGACCAACAAGGCCTGCCAGTCCTGGACACCTTTCAGAATGATGAAGCAATCACAGAGTTTATGGGATTACGTGAGGGAATACCCAGTGGTGACCACAATTCAGGATTCACCATTGACTTAGATTGCACGACCTACTTCGGTGAGACTGCTCCGTCCTCCAGTTGCAAAATTAAAAATAAAAATAAAATAAAAAATGAAACGTCTTTAGGTGAAAACCGAAAGGAACCTTCTAATGACAAAAAAGTAAAAACAAAGGATGTATCTATGGGTGAAAACCTCTCTGAGACACCCAAAGATGGAGGACTGGACTTTCTTCCCGTACAATAAGAGAAATCAGCTATGCTTATAGAAGACACCATAGAAGACAACATAGCAACTACAGAAGATCCCAAAATGGTCCTCTTTGCTACATCCCTAACTGAGGAAGAGAGACTGAAATTTCACAAATTATTTGCAGAATGTAAAATCAACTTCGCATGGTTCTATTCTGACATGCCAGGATTAGACCCAGAACTGGTTCTGCACCATCTGCCACTATTGCCTAATGCCAAACCAGTTAAATAGAAGTTACACAAAATGCATCCTCAGGTCGCTCTATTGGTCAAGGCTAAGTTGAAGAAACTTCTAGACGTTGGATTCATATGGTCTATTGATTATGCTGAATGGATATCTAACCTGGTGCCAGTAACAAAGCCAAATGGGATTATCAGCGTCTGTACAGATTTTAGAGACCTAAATAAGGCATGCCCAAAAGATGACTTTCCTTTACCAAATATTGATATCATAGTTGACCTCACAACAAGATATGAGATGTTGTCCCTCATGGATGGTTTCTTTGGCTATAATTAGATTCACATTGCCCCTGAAGATCAGCACAAAATGGAATTTACTTTCCCATGGGATACATACTGTTGGAATGTCATGCCATTCAGTCTCAAAAATGCAGGCACCACATATCAGAGGGCTATGACCACAATATTTCATGACATGATGCATAAAATAATGGAAGATTATGTAGATGACCTATTGGCTAAATCAGTAACAAGGAAAGATCATTTGAAGGTGTTAGACACAATTTTCAAGAGACTAGAAGAATACAAAGTCTGATTGAACCCTAAGAAATGTGTCTTTGGTGTCACATCAGGTAAACTCTTGGGATACATAGTTTCTCAAAGAGGCATTGAGGTCGATCTAGCAAAAGTAAAGGCCATCATAGATATGCCTCCGCCCAAAGGAATCAGTGAACTCAGAACTCTACAAGGCAGGGTACAATCTATTCGGTGCTTCATAGCACAGTTGGCTGACAAGTGTCACCCATTCCAATATCTGTTGCGCAAGGGTATCCCCTTTGTGTGGACAGATAAATGTCAAGAATCCTTTCAGCAAATCAAATATTACCTATTGTCACCACTAGTCCTCATGCCTCCCATTCATGAAAAACCATTGATCCTATACATCTCTACCACTAATTCAGTACTGGGGGCATTACTAGCGTAGAATGACCAAGAGAAAAAAAGAGTTGTATATTATATCAGTCGAACATTGGTCGGGTATGAACTAAACTACACATCAATTGAATGGGCTTGTCTAGTCATGGTCTTTGCAGCACAGAAGCTAAGACATTATATGTTAAGCCATTAGACACAACTAGTAGCAAAGATCGACCCCCTCAAATATTTGTTAAGTTGGGCAGCATTAACAGGACGTCTGGCAAAATGGGTCATGATTCTGAGCAAATACAACATTCAATATGTAGAAAGAAAGGAAATAAAAGGACAAGTCATAGAAGACCAACTGGCAGACGCACCTTTACAAAGTGATCACCCATTAGTGGCAGATTTTCCAGATGAGTCGATATTCCATACAGAACCTAAGTCACCTTGGCGACTCTACGTTGACAGATCACACACAAATCATGGCTCGGGGGTAGGAATCTTTTTCATCACCCCTCAAGGAGACTCCATCCCTAATTCTTTCTGCATAGCTTTCCCATGCACAAACAATGTGGCAGAATACGAGGCATTAGTTACAGGACTTAGAATGGCAATAAAATGGAAAATCATAGCACTACATGTCTATGGGGATTCTCAGCTCATCATCAACTAGGTTAATGATGACTATGACACAAAAGATGAGAAACTGATGCCCTACAAATAGATGGTTGAAAGTTTCCAAACATACTTTCATATGGTAACTTTTGAACAAGTTTTGAGAGCACAAAACAAAGCAGCAGATGCAATGGCTACAATAGGCTCTCTCCTCGACATTCCAAGCAATCTGCCTCGGTTGGAATTCCTAATAGAACAATTGTTGGTCCCTACATATGACATTTCGAAGTCAGAAATGGTCTACGAACTTGTTGGTCCTAACTCTCCCTGGTACCAGGATATTTATGACTACCTTAAGTCTCAAACCCTTCCACCTAACCTATCCAATAACTAGAGGAAGTCCTTTATCCGAAAAGCCGCAAGGTATGCCATTGTCAGTGACACCCTTTACCATCGTAGCTTTGATGACACCCTCCTTAGATGTCTCGACACCAACGAAGCACGTACAACCTTACGTGAAGTACATGACAGTATATGCGGGTCTCATTCAAGTGGTCCTACTCTAGCCAAGAAAGTAACGAGACATGGGTACTATTGGCCGATCGTTGAAAAGGATGCATTAGAATATGTCAAGACTTGTCGCCAATGCCATATTCACAGTGACTTGATCCACGCTCCAGCACAGAAACTTTGGCTGATCACCTCTCCTTGGCCCTTCGCTCAATGGGGACTCGACCTCGTGGGTAAGATCCATTCAACCTCGTCCAATGGCCACAAATTTATCATCACCGCCATTGAGTATTTTACAAAATAGATAGAGGCCATCCCAATGACATACATAACTGGAAAATAAATATCCAAATTCATTCTCAACTACATCATTTGTCGGTATGGCCTTTCACAATCCATCATCATTGACAATGGATGTCCGTTTAAAAATCAAGACGTTCGTGAGTTATGTGAGCGATTTTACATTCCAACACTATTTTTCATCTTCGTATTACCCACAAGGAAATGGTCAAACTAAGGTGTCAAATAAACCCATTGTTAAAATCCTCAAAAAGACTGTTAATGACGTTGGCCATGACTGGCATATACAACTCAACGCTGCTCTGTGGGCTTACTGCACTAGCATTTGTACGCCTACAGGAGCCACTTCCTTCAGCCTGGTCTTTGGAGCTAAGGCCATCTTTCCCATTGAGGTTGAAATTCTTTCTTTACGAGTCTCCCTGAAGGGTTTAACTAATGATGAGGAGTATAGACAATTGTGGCTGGATGAGCTAGAGATGCTAGAAGAAAGAAGGAAAAGTTCCCTGAACCATCTACAAGCATACCAGAACCATCTTTGTTGCAATTGCAACAAGAAGGTTATGGTTAGGAAGTTTGACATTGGCAACTTAGTCCTCATGCAGAACCCTAAGAACCAGGCTGGCAGAGAAAAGTCAGGAAAGTTTGAACCAAACTGGTTGGGTCCTTACGTCATCGTATCTTCTTTTGGTCCTGGAGCCTATCAGCTGTTGACTCCAGATGGAGAATAACTGACAAAGCCTATCAATAGTTTACATCTCTGAAAGTTCTATGCATAGCATCAGGAGATTGAGCTAAAAACTATAAAAAAATAAAAATAAATAAATAAATATATAAAAAATTGACAAAAATAGTAAAGAGAAAAAGGAGTCATCCAACAATGAAAACTTGGAAAATAGGTGCTTTGGATAAGTACCATGGTGAAAACCTAGAAAATAGGCACCATGCGTAGTCAATCATTGCTCTGCCATCTACTGTTACTTTGACTGCCTTGGCCTAGGATGAAGTACATTTCCGTCATCACCACGACATATGCCATGACATCATACCCTTCCTCTCATGGTTGATAAATGGTTGACATCAAGTCCTCTATACTGTTTATCTGGTACCCTAGGCACATCCCTTTCACGTCCTTTAAAATTGGCTAAGTCTTGGACCTAACTGGGGGAAATTTTTTTATCATGTCATGGTAGTGGATATCACGCACAGTCCAGGCACATTGCAAAAAGTCTTGAAAAAAGACAAAACATTGCAAAAAGTCCTAAAAAAAGACAAAAACATTACAAAAAGTCCTAAAAAAAGACAAAAACATCATAAAAGTCCTAAAGAAAGACCAAAAACATCACAAAAAGTCCTAAAAAAAGTCAAAAACATTGCAAAACGTCTTGAAGAAAGACCTAAAAATGGAAAAACATCAAACTGCTCGAAAACACAAAAATAGAGTCACATTTCATCATGTCCATCATATTAGTCAAGTCTTTGTCATTTGTCTGAACTACGTTGTCTCTGCGCGTTTGCTACGTAGGCAAGACTCATAATTGAGTCCCCAAGACATTAGGTTAGTCCTTTTAGGTTTGTTAAAATAAAATCATGGCGCAATCTTTGGTTGTCAAGACAAAGTCATTGGTTGTGTCAAACTATGAGGTCTCTGAGTGCATGATATAGGCAAGGCCATCTGTTGATGAGCCTCTGAGGCCGCACTAGGTTAGTCTATTAGGGTCCATGGCACTACACCAACACACACATCAAAAAGTCTTCAGGTCAAAGCAAATCATTCCCAAACGGATAAGCTCCTAAAATGAATTATGGCAATCATTTATTTCAATATGACAGTCTGAACAGCACATCAATCATATCACCATGGAATATCATCCTATAGTTAACACAAGCCAAACTCAGTCAAAACAAGTCAAATGATCATAACCTGTCAAACTGTCAAATCCTGGTTATCTTTTAGATGTGTCCTTCTAAACAATGGCCTCTGTCATTTAGGCCTTAGGATGTGTCCTTCCTAGGTATCGTTACTGTCATTCGACATTTTGAGGGATCCTCTTGACATCTAAGGATCACTCCTCTTGACATCAGTATTCTTCAAATGTGTCCTTCTGAAGAACAATCTCTCTTATTCATGCCTTAGGATGTGTCCTTCCTAGGCATTTTCATTTTCATCCGACATTTTCGAGGGATCCCTTTTGACATTTAGGGATCAATCTTCTCGACATCAACATTATTCAGGGTGTGTCCTTCCTAAATTTGGCAATCTTCCACATTCGTCATCTTGGCATCATCCAAAAATTTGACACCCCGACATCTTGACATCATCAAACCTGACATCTTGACATCAGAACAATGGATATCCAGACGCACTTGGCAACACTTGGCACTTGTCTTTTGGCTTTTTATCATGTTACTAGTTTTTCAGCGAGATCCCAACAACAGGATTTAGAGAAGCAGCGGCATATCATGACATTTGTCTTGACTTTTGATACGCATGATTACTAGTTTCTCAGCAAGATCTTGATTTCAAGATTTAGAAAAACAACGATGTATCATGATAATGGATCTATTTTGTATTTTGGCAATCAGGTTGCTAGTTTCTCAAGGATGTGCTGGAAACAGGATTTAGGGAAGCAACGACATTTCATGAATTGTCATTCTTGTCTTTTTCTGCTTGTGGTTGATTATGACAAAAAGACTGGGGCAATTACGCTCTTAGTATGAGTCGTGATCATCCTTGTTTGTGACTGCTTGTCTTATGTGATGGTATGACCTTTCACACTTTGATCTATGTCATATCATGGTGTTTGTTGGCCATTACAACAGTTTTCCCAATGATGATTAATTGCAATAAATATTAAAGTCTTATGGTAAAGTTTTGAAGGATTTGGTCTAGGAACTAACATGCATCTCCTTCGGTTTGGTCATCTTATCTCATCAGTCTGGTCATCTTCTCTTATCCATCTCATGATGATATCCTGTCACATACAAAAGCATAAGTGCATACATGATCATATAAACACTGCATTAGGTCCATACATACATCATCCATAGCATTAAATCATATACATTTCATTGCATATTGCATTCATATTATCATAAACATGACATCCATTCAAATAAATACGTTATGCATATCATTATCGCTATCATCACAAAATCAACATAACATATAAATAAGGATTGCATCATCATGGCATCATCTCATAAGTAAGCATCATAGAACATACATAATACCATCATCCATCATAAATCAACATTATACATAAGGCATCACATCACATATATCATAATGCATAAATGAAATAACATCGCATAACACACATGTAGGCCACATCAAAACTACATCATCATATAATATCATCTAAAAAATATACAATGCCATAGGATAGAGTCAATAGATATCCCAAAAATGGAGCTCGCAGACTCAATGGTCAATACATAATGTGTCACAGAATAAAAACAAATATACCAAACATGCTCCTAGGATAGGCTCTCATCATCCCCTCGTGGCGAAGAGTGTGGCGGCTGAGGATCTGTGACTGGCACTGAGACAATGGGTGGACCTGTAGCAGTCTCTGTCTGTGCAACCAATGATGGCATCATCTCCATAGTAATAGACACCTATGATGTCACTGTAGCCTGACTCTGTGATGCTGACAGATCTGCCATGGGTGGCAGCCTCTGTACTGATCTCTGCCCTTAACTGGTGGACCCATGACTATGGCTCGAATGATGACTCGAGGCATGCCTATGTGAGTGGTGGGACCCGTGCTCTCATGTGTGCCCTAAGGAGGTGGATCCTCCTACACTGGTATGGCTCCTACTACCGCTCCCACTCCCTGACCTCTGACCACTGCCTGTCCTCGTCTATGAGCGTGATAGTGTAGGATCCCGTTGCTCAGATGGTACTGTCTGCTCGTATAAAGTCTTGTACTGCCCATACCTTGTGCTCACCCTAGAAAGCTCACAAGCAATATCCCCAGAAGGCCCTGTACATAATGTTGCAAACTCGACACACCAGTGAGTTGAGTCCTGTTGATGGATCACTACCTGATCTCACTCTACTCGAGCCACCTCTAGCTCTACCTGCAGTGCCCTGACCTCTGCCACACTCTCATCCAGCCTCCTCTGCAGATCCACCACCCTCTGGTCTGTCGTGGCATCCTGGGGTAATGTTGACAAGGATGGTATCCCCTCCTCTCCCTCCACCATCCTCCATTTGAGAAGTCTCTCAGCCTAGTCCATGGCGTCATCATCATCATCATCATCCTCTGCAACATCCTCTCCACCGACTCCCTCATCTAGAGGTACATCCATGTCTACATCCTCCTCCTGCCTGGCCTCCTCCTCTTGCCTCGGCTGCTCGTCCTCTTGTCTCTCCTCCCCCACCACATCCTCCTCCTATCTCTCCTCTGCCACATCCTCCTCTTGTCTCTCCTCCTTCGCCGATGGCTCCTCCTATCTCTCATCCTCCCCCTCCTGCCTCAGCTGCTCCTCCTCCTCTCTTTTCCCCTCCTCCGTCACCTCTAGGATAGCATCTAGTGCTACTCTCGCCACACGTGGGTGCACCCTACTACCTTGTCTTTGACCATCTCTCTGACGTCTCCAACCATCTCCTCCATCATCTCCATCATCCCCACCCTGGCCTCCGTCCCTGCCTCCATCTCAGCCTCCGTCTCTGCCTCCATCTTGCCCTCCATCCCGGCCTCCATCCCTCCCCTGCCTCCTTCCCTGCCTCCATCCCTCCCTTGGCCTCTGCCCCTATCACTGTCTCTACCTCCTCACCTAACCCTCGGTACACGTGGTATGACTGACATCCTATCCACAAGTGTTGCCCCATCTAAATATGTCAGCGGCACTGGTCTATGTGCCTACCACCATAGGTCATAATCTGTTGTGGTTTTGGGATCTGCAATCCCATCTCTCCATCCCCACTGCTGGGCTCCTAGCCCATCGATCTGCTGCTCGACAAATACTACTGGAATCGCTGGCCCCCAAGCTGCCTCTCTAGAGGACTGAGCATACTCAGTTGTCCCTACAGGTACACCCTGCTACTCTCCAAACTGTCTGAGGACACACTGTGGTAGATGCATCTCTATGATCAGTTGGCTCTGCACTGTCCTACCAATCAAGTACTGATACTATCTACATAGGCTAAGATGGTCCACCTCATTGTCCCACTACTAGCAGTCCCTATACGGCCTCTAGATAAATGACACCACCGTATCAATCTGATGCCGCCACCAACCTGTCTCACCCATCTATGTCTACTATAGCGCACTGGCATAGTATTACGCATAGGGCATCCCCTCGGCCAACTATGGTCTCTGAATTGATGGACGAAATATCGTTATGTGCTCCCATGCCCAAATCATCATCAGTGTTGTACCACATGATATACTCTCTGCCCTCTTGTAGATGACCTCGTGCAACTGGTGGTAGAGTGTGCCCAATAAACAAGGGCCCTAGGCATACACTGTCCTGTCTCATCTCATCCCAACTAAGACGTCTCCCCAGCCAATAGAGAATCCATGTCCGCATCGGTCAGGAATCAATATCCCACCAATAAGTGTCACCAGGAATGCATCAAAACGAGCATAATGCTCCGCAATAAACTCCCAGCGGATCTCGTATCCCTGGATGCCGAGTCTTGCACCCTCATCTCAATAGTATGTTGTGAAGGTCTGCTGGCCATAGAGAGGGTCATAGATGATCTGCTCTCCTCAGATCGACACGCATAGAATGCGGTAGACATCCTCAAGCATAATAGTCACCTCACCTATCAGCAGGGGAAAGGAACATGTCTCTGAATGCCAACACTCGCATAATGCAGTCAGAAGTCCCCTATTAGCTCGAATAGCGGGCATATAGATGACATAGAACAAACCTAGCCGCATCAAGCATCGTCGCTCCTACGGGGTCATCTGATTAGCAAACCAGAAGGTCGTTAGTCTGCTCTCTCGCGTGTATATTAGTACAAGCTGTCTCTACACAAAGCCAAACAACGCGTCAGTGCCTTCTAGACAATTGTCAGTATCATCAAAGGCATTTCAGATTTCAAAAGCATCAGAATCAGCTCTAGTCAAATTCAACCTCAAATGTGTCTCGTTGACTGCAATTGCATCACAAAACAACGAATGCGTCATTTTGTACTTCAAATGTGTCACAACATGGCAATTGCATCGTTTGGTTGCTCAAATGCGTCGCATCAGAGCACTTGCATCACAATATATGACACTCGTGTCATTCCATTCAAATGTGTTGCTTCAACATGCGATTGCGTCGCAAAATGACGATTGTGGCATTCTAACTTTCAAATGCAGCTCAAAAAGGCGAATGCGTCGCAATTTTTGGAAAATGCATCGTAAACCCTCAGCCTACTCTAAACTACCCTTGCACTTGCATCACGATGCATCAAATGCGTCGAACGCAAAGTCAAATGAGGCTTACGCGCATGCATATGCATTGCGGCACATTTTGTTGCTCGCCCTAAAACCCTACTTTTGACATGCAAAACAAAAAAATTACAAAGGGGGTTAGGGGTACATACTGTTTGCTCTAAGTCCTCTAGCCACTTGAAGGTCTGCACGATCTCGCCATGATGCTCAATCACTAGAATCACCATCCTCGCTACAGTCCTTTTCGCTCTGAGCTCTCGAAATTTGCAAAGTGACTAGTGGAAATGAATTGACTTTTACCCCTTTGTCAACCTATTTATAAAGTCAAAATGGCATTTGTCAACTAGGTTATTACTGGAGGCTCATTTGACCAACTTTGACCACCTCGTTGGTTGTCTTAAACATGTCAGAATTTGAAATCGTCCACGCCATCATTTTTCTGGTCATCATATTGACTTATTGGAACCCTTTCCAAATTTTTCTGTCGTCGACCCAAAATTTGAAAAATTTCCCGAGGGGGCATCGATACTCTAAAACTCCATTGGGGCATGGCTTTGACTTATTTTCTTTGTCACAATGCGACATGCTACATTATGACAAAGAGGGGAAAAATGTAGACACTTAAAAATGACCTAGGCCTACAAGCTCTATTTTTACCACTTTCGTCCTAGCATAATTATGACATCTTAATTATGTCCTTGATCCACATTCGACTATTGATTAAATAATTCATAATTATTTAATTAATTAATGTCCTTTTATTTTTCATGATTATTAAATAAATAAATTTTATTTATTTATTAAATACGTCATTAATTGTCTAAGTCTTCCCCTAATTAAATAAATTTCTTAATTTATTTAATTAGCTTTCTTCATTCATTTCTTCCTGATTATTAAATAAATAAATTTTATTTATTTATTTAATATGTCACTAATTGTCATAATTAAATGAATTGATTAATTTATTTAATTATTAATCATATCTGCTAAATTAAATAATTATCTTTAATTATTTATTGTCAAAATTAACATTTCTCTCATTTTAAATAAGTTAATTATTTAAAATGATTTCACATTCTTAATTGTTAGTTCATTTTAGTAAATAATATGAAAATCGATTATTTATTATTTCACAAAATCCATATTTTGAATTAATTTAATTCAAAATGGTAATATTCCTCCAAAAATCAAGTAATCGGGCAAATTCTTGATTTTTCAAATCTGATCTTCGGTTCAGCTCTTATCTTCTTGATTTTTGAAAATCTTTATTTTCGAATTAATTATCTCATTTATTCTCCACCGCCGATTCGATCTTCTTAGATGACATCTCGACCACTCGTTTAAGGATTTTTCCTTAACCCTGATTAGGGATTATCAGATTTAATCTCGTCCTCTGATTTTAGGTCTCTGCCGAAAGTCAATCTCGTCTATCCATTTAAAATGGCATTTTCTATAAAATGCTATTTTTCTCTCATTTTTAGATTACACACTTAGATTTTATTATTTAGGCGCATTCATATTAGAGTTATTTAGTATCTAAGAATTATTTTGTCATAGGCATAGGCATACACATTTCAAAACTTGCATAGGACAGTGTCATAAGTCGAAATTCTCACACACGTTCGATCTGAGGGCAACATATGCTGCAAGCTAGCAGGTGCTATGGAGGTAATCATGGAAGACTCGAAGAACAGGTATAATCGTTCTTGCATTTAATTTCCTTTGTGCTTCATAGTTCTTTGGGTTTCTTAGTCTTTGTTGATTTGCTAACCATCTAATCTAACCTAAATTTAACCCTTAGTTACAATAATATATAATATATAATAGATAATAGATAATAGATAATATAATACAATATATAATTTATTATATAATATATAGTATATATTATAGTCTATATATCATGTATTATTAATAATAATACCAAATATTTTAAATACAACAAAGGTAATAGATATCCATTTAGAATGGATATATGTTCTAAGCGAGTATCCATTTCAAATGGATATTCATTTGTAACGGATATATGTTTAAAAAAAAAATCTATTTTTCTAAGAAAATCACCAGCCTCGAGATATGTCTCGAGGTTGCCTTGGGATTTGGCTTGGGGGTGTCATACCTTGAAAGTCAACTGCAAAAACATGTTTATAAAATTTCCTTAGTTTTCCAAAGTTTTCCCTTGTGTATGATGACTTTTTTTATCCGAAATTGATGAAACAAAAAGAGTTTATTGAAAAAAAATAACTTTCCACCAATATAACATATGCCTTATTTTAAATTTAATAGAGAATTATTATCGATTTTCTATATCCAGTACGACTAAAGTATTGATTGATAGGCTGATTGAAAGACATATATAATTCTCAAACTATTTCACTTTTATTGAATCTGAAAGATGTGGCACATTCTATGCTTCCCATACTATAGGATAGAAAAAAATGAATTTCATAAATTTTTTAACAAGTTATGTTGGTCAAACAAACAAGAAAGTTCTAATAAAAAATTCATAACTAATTATTTACTTGAAATAAAATTATTAAAAAATGTGGAAAATTTAGGCATGTTTCCTCCACTTATATTGAAAGTTTCAAAAAAATAATTATTTTTTACATGTACTTAGGTTGGTCCGACATACACTTGATTTTTTTTCTTGAAAATTTAGTACTACTACATTGAAATTTCAAATTTTCACCAAATGGATTTACTTTTTTCCAAAAAATGACTAATAACTTAGAAACTACATTCAATTTGCTACAAATTATGATCTTACATAGTTTTCAAAATTATGTTAATAATATATTCAAATTTTTATGTCAAGTTGACTAAGTCTATTTTTTTGAATTTCCATTGCCACTTAAGGGCCGAGCTTGGACCCTCGTGATCCTGGGATGATCCTCTATCACCTTCCCTTCCCTCTTTTATGTAATTCTTTCTCTCTCTCTTATCCTCTATGAGCTAGTGGAATAGGAATAGTGATAGGATTACATATGTTGGGGTGGACCAACATGTATCCACAACTAGTTTAGAAAAGGAAGATAGCCTTCTCTAGAGATCTAAACTCAACTACAAGGTCCCACACCTTGAGGTTATTTCTTTTGTGTCATTATAATTTTGAGCCTATGTTTAATAGGGTGCAATTTCATGTGACAACATTTTTTGGCATGCCCAATGGGACCTTTCAATGGACTTTATTTCATCTTGTTGTGAAAGTGGTGATGTTATTAGCATATTTAGCCTTAAAGGGGAATTCAAAAAGTACCCAAAAACTCTACAATCAAATTTTGGTGACTCTAAAACTACTCAGTAGTCTTGGTTTTAGATCAAACCTACAAAAATCATTCCCAGGATTCAAACAAGGGTAACTTCTAGAGGCAATTTTTTGTTTGGTTGGGAAAAGGGATCTAGGGTATAAACCACACTCTTCCCAATTGTTTGGTGGATTAAAGGTGATCACAACATCCACTTGTTTAAAAACCTTGATGAAAGAGCTAGAATGGTGGATTAGAGCTTTAATCTAGTGTTTTAAAATGCATGTTTGATGGTTGATTTGGATGATTGTTAATTGATTGATTTTTAGGATGAAATGATCTATGTAAATTTTGAAAATGTAGCACTTCATTTTGATTTCTGATAAGTTGAATGCAACAAGACAAAAATTGAACCTAGAAAGAAAAAGGACAAACACAAAGGCACTTGGTGTGAAAATATAGGGTTGAAAAAGCCAGCGTAGGCATGGTGCACCCTAGACTAAGTTCTTTTTTATTTAATTTCTAATTTCATAAACCTAAGGTCACTAGCCCATCGATTCTATCCTCCTAGCATTTTTTTTCAAAACTTCGTCTATTGATGAGAAAATGAAAATTTTGTGACTTGACAACTTGTAAGGTTTTGAGTGCATGAATAAAAAATAGCCTTAAATCTCCCTCCAATTCACTTCAAATTTGTACCTGCACACATGAAAAGAGGGGAAGGGTTGTGCCATATAGGGGCTTGCCTAAGTCAAACACCGTGTTAGTATTCCTACCTCCACAATGGAAAATTATGATATAAAAGAGAGCTTATCCATGGTTGGATAGAGGCTAATGATAAACAAGTAACGAACTAACAACTTGCTACAACTCACCACTCAGATTTGATCTCCTTGATGGACTGAAGTCACACTCATCACCTTCAAGGATCAATTTTTGCTTGACTTGAATTTATTTGAATACCTACAAGTGTTAGTGCTCACAAATAAAATGCATGCAAAACATGAAAAAAAATTACATAACATATGGCTTGATGCTTGAATGATGAAATGTTGCAATAACCTTGATAATTTTGCTCTTGATTTCTATTGAATTCCTTAAGGATACTTGATTTGCTTAGTTTTAAGATTCATTAGTATTTAAAATGGTAAAAATATTGTTTTAATCTGACTTCCCAAAAATGAAATGCTAATAGATGACAAATGAAATTCAAAATTCAAATAATAAATAACTGACATTGGCATATTCAAATTTAGAGCCAAAAGAGGTGGTCTAGGGTGTGGTGCACCCTAGACTAGATCCAACCTTTTTGGGGTCATAAAGTGTCAAGGGAAAAATATTAAATGCATAATTTCATTTCCCATGTCTGATTTTTTGAAGATGCTTATAAAATGTGTAATTAATGCCTAATGAGGTCCAAGCACATAGGAGGAGAAAAACATGGTGTGAAATTTTCAAGGGTGATAGTTTTCGATGCTACATTTAGCCCCCAATTTAGTGAGAGTATGAACCTATGCTCAGACTTAGACTAAAGTAAAGATAGTTCAAGAGCGGTTCAATTATCTAAATATTAAAGAGATAGGATGACATTGAATCTAAGGGATGTGTTAGCCCCCAAGATTCAAGATACTATGGAAAGAAAACATAAGGAAAAAGGAATGCACATGTATGAGATGTAATACAACATGAAAAACATGAAGCATACTTGATGAAGACAACATAAAATAACATAATGCAAAAAAAATCATAAACACAATACAAACAAGATGCAAACACAATGCAAACATGTGAAGAGGGGTATAACAATCATGAACTAGCAAGCTCCATAGAAATATTGCTAAGATCCATACCCAAGGCATTCATGAGTTACAAGATAACAAAGCCTGATATTTGTTAGGTGAACCATGAACCAAAGCACCATAGGCGAAGTCTGATATTCACTAGGTGAGCTTTCTAAAAGTAAAAAATGAGAGAGGCACAAGGGCTAGTGAGGACCATTTTTCACTAGGTGTGATCCCATGTCAACCATTCCAAGAGTTATAGTCCCAATAACTCTGATAATGCATTTCACAAAATGATAAAAATTTCAAGCCAACATATCACTAAGCTAAGCGTCTGTGAACAAAGTGAAGCACATAATGGAATGGATTCCCCCACCTTAAAGTAATTGCTAACACTAGCTATGAGAAATATCCTTTAAGGTAGAGTAAGACAATAAATACAACATAAAAAATAAAGGCCATGAGAGTTTATTAGAAAACCCTATGCCAATGATATGTTCCTAATAGATCTGGCTCATGAAAATGGGTTACCCCCAAGACAAAGTCACAAATAAACATAAAATATATCACATAAGGGATCCACGGATCTAGGGTCAGTATAGAACTTTTATAATATATAATATGATTATGCTCAGAATTGACATCATTTCCCTAGATACTCATGGAAGTATGAATATGATGAAATAAATGAAAAATTAAGATAACAAACAAAATTTTGGGTCAACATGGAAGAGACCTAAATGCCTCAATACCTTTCATTATCCCAAAAAGGAAAATAAAAGACAAACAAATATTTATAACATAAAGAACTAAGATACAATTATATGGATGTTTACGATAGATTCATTTCCTTTGTATACTTGTGTCAATAAGAACAACAAGTGTCATTCAAAGAAAACTAAAAAACATAAAGAAACATCAAGTAGCACAACATGAGAGATCACATCACATGCAAAAAACCATAAAAGAGTACAATACACAAAGGTAAAAAACATTAGATCTGATCTAAAGAAAATCATCTACATCCTAATCTTTATCATCATAAATAGAAGGTGGAAAATACACTAAAGTGACTACAAGTGTCATATAAGGAGTATCATCAAGTTCAACACATGATGGATCACTATCATTAGGAGGATCATCATGGTTTCCCCCATCTAACTCCATAGATCTAGAAGACAAAAGAGATAATTCGTTATGCACTTGATCTTCTATCTTAGCTTCTTCATTTTCATTATCCAAGTTTATGACAATAGGTGGCCTATGGATAATATTATCCATATGGCCACTTTTCATTCTTTGTTTAGGTTGGGACATTTAAGGCTCAATTACCTAATTTGGTGAGGGTGGTAGAGTGGAGTCAGGTGATTATGAGGATGGATGGGTGAGAGACAATTTATCAGAGATGATTTGGATGGGTGGTTGGTCATTTTTATTCTTTTCAACCAATTGGTGAGTGATGGAACATCTATATTTATGCTCCTTATCACCTCTATGTCTTCTAGCATGGGTTTCAACTTTCAAGGGATTAACTAAGGTATCTCCCAACATAGGTCTCTTTTCTTCATTTGGAAGAGGAACTGAAGGGACCATTGTGAGTGTTATGAAATAACTTGCAAAATAGAAGAATATGATATGAAATATGCTGCAAATACTTGATAATAACTGAAAATAACAAGCCACTTCGAGGGGGCAAACCTCCAAATATCTCTAATGAGAATACACTTCACAACTTGATGATGAAATAAGACTCACAACCTCCTATATATACCTATTTATGCCTAGGATATCACCTAGGCCGACTTAGACACACCTATATAAGTCTTAGGCCGACCTACACAACTAAATAACAATATACTAATGATAATATGACTTAATAGAGAGTTAAGATAGCCACAAGCTGACTATTCATAACCCGATGTACAATAATATTAAAGGCGTAGCATGCCCCCCTTCTTCAAAGAAGCATTGTCCTCAATGCTAATCAAGTTTGGAAACTTTTGAATGAACTCCTCGTCTTCCCATGTGGCATCTTCAACTGGTAAATTCTTCCATTGGATGAGATACTCAGTGATATTTCTATTCCTCAGCTTCTTTGTGCGTGTTTGATGAATGCACTCTGGTTCCAAAATGATTCTTCCTTCTTCATCTAGCTCGGGAAGTGTTGTTTGAGTGGGAATATTATGCCCAATTACCTTCTTCAAACAGGAAACATGAAAAACTGGATGTATCTTTGTTGTTGGTGGCAACTCAAGCTTGTAGGCAACACTACTAATCTTCTGCATGATTTGGTATGGACCATAATACTTTGGAGACAACTTATTATTCTTTCTTTGCTACTTTAGTGAGATTTGCTTATAAGGCTGCAATCATAAGAAGACCCAATCCCCAACTTCAAAACTTCTTTCACTACGATGTTGGTCTACCTGTTGTTTCATTCGATTTTGTGCCATGGCTAAATTCTCCTTGAGTCGAAAGTACTTGTTGTTGATGAAGCAAGTGGTATTCTACTGCCTGAACTCTTGGGGACACCTTAATTGATGATGTGATGGAAGGAGGATGATATCCATAAAGTGCCAAGAATGGAGACATTTTTGATGAGCTATGAAAAGAATGAAAAGAAGTGTTATACCACCATTCGCAAGTGGTAGCCAATCTACCCACTAAGACTGTTTCTCTGAGTGAAACAACATAGATATCCTTCCAAACACTTATTAACAACCTCGTTTGCCCATCTGATTGAGGGTGGTATGAAGAGCTAAGAGCCAATTGAGTACCCAAACATGAGAATAAATCTTTCCAAAAGTGACTAGTGAAGATAGGATCACGATCACTAACAATAACTTTAGGTGTACCATGTAGCTTTTGGATATTCTCCAAAAAAGCTTTAGCCACTACACTTGTTGTAAAAGGATGTGCTAATGCAATGAAATGTGCATATTTAGTGAGTTGATCAACTACCACCATGATGACATTATGACCTTTAGATTTGGGAAGCCCTGTGATGAAGTCCATGGATACCTCTTCCCAACGCTGGCTAGGAATAGATAAGGGTTGCAAGAGACCTGGTGTCTTAATTGTCTCCCCTTTATGCCTTTGACACACCAAACATTCAGCCACAAATTTTTGAACATCACCCTTTAGCCCCTCCCAAAAGAAATCTTGCTTGACTCGATGATATGTCTTCAAAAATCCTGAATGACCACCACTGGAGACTCATGCAACTCTATGAGAATCTTGATTTTAAGGTTGGAATTCTTGTAGAGATACAAACGCTCTTTATACCAAAGAGTATCTCCCTTCCAACAAAACTTATCTGAACTACTAGGATCACTTTTTAATTGCTCGATGAGATTACTTGTCGCAACATCATTTTGCCACTCTGCTTTGGCTTCCTCCACCCAATTTGCTTGTAATATTGAAAGGGAACACAATAAGGCTTCATCTTTCTCATCCTTCCTTGACATGCATCTGCAACAATATTTTCTTTCCCTTTCTTATATACAATCTCAAAGTCATATCCTAACATCTTAGTGACCCATTTTTGTTGCTCTTCAGAAGATAGTCATTGTTCCAAAAAATATTTTAGGCTATCATGATCTGTCTTAACCTTGAAATGTCTACCCAATAGATAAGGCCGCCATTGTTTCACTACATGGAGTATTGCTAGCATTTCCTTCTCATAAATAGGTTTTAGTTGATTCTTACCTTTTAATTGACGACTCTAAAAAGCAATTGGTTGACCTTCTTGCATGAGCACTGCTCCTATCCCATTTCTAGAAGCATCACATTCCACAATGAATTCCTTAGTGAAGTCAGGAGTGGCAAGTACTGGAGTTGTACACATAGCCTCCTTCAATCTCTCAAATGTTGTATTGGTAGACTCGTTCCAATGAAAAGAATCCTTCTTCAATAGAGTGGTGAGAGGTGCTGCTATACTACCATAATTCTTCACAAATCTTCTATAGTACCCTGTCAATCCCAAGAATCCTCTCAGTTCTTAATGGTTTTTGGAATAGGCCATTCCATGATAGCCTTAATTTTGTTAGGGTCCACCTTTACTCCTTCATGTGAAACTATGTGTCCCAAATACTCCACCTCTTAAGACCAAAAGCACACTTGGATGGCTTAGCATAGAGTTTATGATCTTCAAGTATTTGTAATGCTTGGTCCACATGTTGCAAATGTTCTTCCCAAGTCTTGCTATAAATTAATATATCATCAAAGAATACTAACACAAACTTTCTCAAGAACTTCTTAAAAATGGAATTCATCAAACTTTGGAATGTAGATGGTGCATTGGTAAGACCAAATGGCATCACCAAAAATTCATAATGACCCTCATGAGTCTGAAATATTGTCTTACAAATATCTTCCTCCTTAATCTGAATTTGGTGATAACCAGATCTAAGATCTAACTTGGTAAAAAACATAGCTCCATTTAATTCATCTAGCAAATAATCAATGACTGGAATTGGAAACTTATCTTTAATTCTGTACATGTTGAGCACTCTATAATCTGGACACATGCGCCAAGTATCATCCTTCTTATGAACCATCACCACAGGCGAGGAGTAAGCACTTTGGCTATGCCTGATGATTCCTGCCTCTAGCATCTCTTCAACAATCTTTTCTATCTCACTCTTTTGTATGTGTGGATACCTGTAAGGCCTGATGTTCGGTGGTTGGCTCCCTGGGACTAAGCGTATGGCATGATCATGATCCCTCTTAGGAGGAAGTCCTTTAGGCATATCTCCAAGAACAACGAGTGACGATCAATTATAGCTTGCAAATCTGGATGAGTAGGAGTATTAGATTGAGAGACTTCTAATGAACATAGTTGGGCCACAAATCCATCCCTCCTTTCTTAAGAAACTTTTGCATTTGATGAGAGCTTACCATTTGTGGAGATTTTTCCTTCAACCCCCTTAGCTCTACTAGCCTTCCTTCTGATTGAAATCTCATGAATAGTTCTTGGAAGTTCATCTCAATTGTTCCTAATGTAGTAAGCCATTGTACTCCCAAAACAATATATGTTGCACCCATGGATATTGCATACATTGGGGTATCAAGTTTATAATCTCCCATGGATAATTTAATGCTATGAAACTTCCCTGAACAACTAACTGTACCACCATCTACAATCAAAACTTGAAACTCTGGAGCTGGATAATGAAACAATTTAGACGAGTAGCTAAATTTTTGTTGATGAAATTATGAGTACTACCTGAGTTGATCAACACAGTTACCTTCTGCTTCTTTAGGAACCCCACCACCTTGAGAGTTTGTGGAGCACTGAAACCTGAGAGTGGATGACAAGAAATGATTGGTTGATAATCATGCGATTCCTCATTTGACTCCCTTTCATCTTCTAGTATGGGTTCCTCCTCTTCTTCCTCATTGGTACCTTCAATATAAAATAATTTCTTTTCACTACATTTATGTCCTTGACTGTATTTGCTATCACAATTGAAACACAAGCCTTTTGCTCTTTTCTCCTCAATTTGTTGTGGAGTCAACTTAGTAGGTTGTGTTGAATATCCTTTCTCTCTTGTCACATTAGCCCCTTGCTTCTTAGGAATCAAATACTTCTCCTCTACCCTGCGTGCTAAGATAAAAGACTCATTTATGGAACTAGGGCTAAACATGCGTACCTCATGTTGAATGTGATCCTTGAGACCACCCAAGAATAATTCATTCAAGTTTTCCTCCGTAATTGTATCCACCACCCTTAAGGATAGATTTTGAAATTGCTGAATATAATCCTTAACTGATCCTGTTTGTTGAAGTTTAGCTAGCTGGCTGAAGAAGTTGTCTGTGACGCTATTGCTATATTGTGCTTGGAGTTCCTCTGTAAAAATTGACCATGAGACAGTGAGCCCCTTTTTGCCGATGAGTACAAAGCCAACGATACCAAATGAATTGATCTGGTTCTAGATATAAGGAAGCCATCATGACCTTTTGTCCATTTGGGATTTGGTGTACTTCAAAAAAATTCTCCATTTGGTTTGTCCATGTTAGAGGATCCTTACCATCGAACTTGCACATATCCACCCTTGGAAATAAATTCCTAGATCCCATAGGAGTACTAAAGCTTGTGTCAGTAGTAGCTGACCTAGAATTTTCACCTTGGCCGCTTGAGAACTCCTTTCTTGATTCTGCCATGCAGGTGCTTAACATGTTTCGTATGTCTGATATATCTCCTCTTAGGTCACACATATCTATATTAATTGAGGAAATGTATTCCTTGACCTTATTTATTTCCTCATTATGAGTAATATCCTTGATTGTTTCACCATCCATATCAGGAGTCTTCCCCAGAGTGACATTCTTTTTACCCCTTGTTCTAGGCCCCGACATGATGGAAACCACTGAAGTTGAAATGAATCACACAAATGAAACTTAAATTATCTCAAATTTTTACTGTAATCTCCTTTAGTATGTCTTCAAAAACCCAATAAAAATCAGACTCCAATTCAACAAGATGTGCGAGATATGTAGATTCCAAAAAAATAGTGTAGAAACCCTAATTCTGCAATAATTCGCTTAATTCTGCTCCAATTCTTCTGAAATCTGTACTGTAGCTTCTTCAATATGTTCTTCAAAAACCCTTTAAAAATCAGAAAAAAATTCGCTAAAATCTGAAAGATATGCTCTTCCCAAAATTGCCTCCAAAATTGAGAAAAACCTTGCCTCTATGGTGCCAAGATCATGCTCTGATACCACTTGTTATGAAATAACTTGCACAATAGAAGAATATGATATGAAATATGCTGCAAATAATTGATAATAACTGAAAATAACAAGCTACTTCGAGGGGGAAAACCTCCAAATATCTCTAATGAGAATACACTTCACAACTTGATGAAATAAGACTCACAACCTCCTATATATATACCTATTTATGCCTAGGATATCACCTAGGCCGACTTAGACACACCTATATAAGTCTTAGGCCGACCTACACAACTAAATAACAATATACTAATGATAATATGACTTAATAGAGAGTTAAGATAGCCACAAGCCGATTATTCATAACCCGATGTACAATAATATTAAGGGCGTAGCAGTGAGTTGGGAGATCACTATGTTCTTAGGTATATAAAATTGCTTTTCTTTTGAAGGTACAAAGTTGATTATATGATTATCCATTGGTTTGTATAAGACAACGGAGGTGGAACCACAACATACATGATAGGTAGATGAGGGAGGAGACCTAGTTTGGACTTAGGTTCCTCTACTACCTTTGGGGTAGGAGAAATATCCATAGAATTCATAGTAGGTCAAGAAACCTCAGGTGGGATATTACTAAGAGACAACTCAATAATGAATTTAAATTTAAAATTTTGATATAATATGAAAAATTGATCTTCATGAGGTTTAATAGGTGAAATAGGTTGAGGCCAAAAATAATCTAATTAAAAATTTATATGGGAAGACAAAGATTTAAACCCACTATGAAAAGTTATATGTATTAACTATTGAAGAAGAATCCCTCTGGTGTGTTGCCATTGATGCCAACATTGATTTGTGACATTTTTTTTTCCATCCAATAAATAGTGATTCGGGTACTCTAATCTGGTAATCTAGTCCAAAATTATTCATATCATAATATCTACCTATGCAGTTTTAATATGTTAATCAGGACTATTAATTGCAGCTATGGACAAGTTTTTAGTGATTTTGGTTGAGTAGGATGAGAAATATAAATGAAAAAAGTTTGGCTTACATTTTTGGTATGGGACTTCTTTTGGCCAACTTAGAGAAGTGATGTACGCTTCATGGATGTTTAAAGAGTTCTTTATTAGGTTTGGGCCAACCTAATTTATTTCTTGCACATTTTTTTTAGCACCGAAGAAGTTTTGTTTGAGACACAAATTTATTTTTAAATCGAGTATGTTTACATCTAATTGGGTGAAATCACAATACTATGTCTCACTTTTTTCCTAAGATGGACATTTACATCAATATTTTAAACTAAATCTTCATCTTTTGAGACCTATAGTAGGTAAACCATTAAGAATTTGAAGATAATGTGAACTAGTGATTTGTAGAAATTTGTGTGTAGATTCTAAATATATATTTTTAAAAAAATTCCAAAATAAATCATAAATATTTCAACATCTCCTTTAATAACTAGTTTTAAATAGAAAACACCATTTTAAAAAAGTAGCGTTTGTGTCATACAACATAAATTTTTTTCTATAAAAGATAAAATTATAATTTTTGAAATATAGATCCTCAACATCAATATCTAGGAAAGGATATTTTTTCATAATTTTTTGTTACATATATTTTTTTAATTAATTTTTTAAGTCACTATAACTATAATTTAGACATGCATTTGTGTCATACAACCTAACTTCTTGTTTATATATCAAAATCTATTTTTTTATTTTTTTAGTGAAATAAGGACATCAATACCTAAGGAAAGGGTATTTTTTGATTTTTTTTACAATGGTTTACTATTTTTCCACCTCTATAGAACAAAGAGCTTGATGTTGAGAGAAAAACCTATGTTTAGTAAAAAATGAAAATTAAATATAAAATAAAATGAAAACATATCAAAACAATACTTGTTGGAAAGCTCATTTTGAGGGCTACAATATTGCAAAAGATAATTTCTAAATGATGTTATTTAATCCCTCAAAAGGTAAAGAAAAAGTGTTTTTTGTGAGTATTTTGATAGGTGTGAAGGAGACTCCATTATGGGTATGATTTAATACTAGAGGGGTTCTATCCAAGGGGCTTTAATCTAATGAGGTATTATCTATCCCTCTTTAATTAAAACCCTTTAGATGGAACCTCTCAAGGGTAAAATCACTAGTTTTTTCTTAAAAAGGTGATTTTATGAAAAAATCAGCATGTCCCAAAAGTGAGACACACTATTGCGGCAACACCCAATTATGTCAACCTAATTGATGTATGTGGATGAAATTTAGTATATATGTTTGAATTTTTTTTGAAAAAGAAGATACATAGAGAGATAGATAGACATAGATGTATATGTGTGTTATGTGAAAATTACAAGCAGTAGTGCGTGATAGTGTGTTATTGTGTGAAGTTGTTGGCAATTATTGTGAACTTGAAAACTAGTGCAAGATTTAGTTTTCCATAGCTTAATTAAAACTAAAATCAACACATGGAAGGTGTATTTCATCAGTTCATTCTTTTGGTAGTGAGCCACACGCTTTCGTAATCATTTTAGGCTTTGATCCTTTCAAGGACAATGATCCCTCACAATGTGCCCTATAATATATTATGATTAGTTATATTATATTGTGAGCTAATCCTCGCCATGGTTTTTCCCATTCTAGGTTTTCCACAAAAATCCTAGAGTTCATGTGTCATGTGATGTTATGATTCCTTTCATGTTTTTGTTTACAATTGTAGCTAGATATGTTTTAACTATTGAATGGTTAGCAGTTAAATGGTTTAGTAGAATACTCATTGACCACCCCCCCTTAGTATTCTGGGTGTTCAACAATTGGTATTAGAGCTTGGTTCCTTTTGAAAAAGTTTAACAACTTAAGGAAGATCTTGAAGTTTGAACACATGGATGAGAAAAAGTATCATGTTCCTCCAGAAGAGATATCTGCAACTTAAGAACTCCGTGTTTCTCTTGATGATCTAGATAGAATTGAAAATAAGAAAGAAACTTTGAGGGAAAACTTAAAAGAAGCAAATGAGTTGATAAAGAAGTTGAGAGGAAAAATAAAGAAATTCAAAGAAAGGCATTGAGAATTAAGTGATCAGTTGAAGAAAGAAAATGAAGACATCACTGAACTAAAGGTACAAGTGGAAGAAAATAAAAGAATTGAAGATTTCTAGAAAGCTGAAATCTAGAGAAAGATTGATGAATGTACAAATCTTGAAAAAGAAGTGGTAACCCTAAGGTCTAAGTTGGTGAAAGCAAGATATCTTGAGGAAAAATTCAAAGCAAGTACTACAAGGCTTGATGAGTTGATTTATTTCCAAAAACCCTCTAAGAAAAAAGGTGATTTGGGACTTGAAGAAGGACAAATCTCAAAGGAAAATTAGACTCCTAACAAGGTTGACAATCAAAGGAAGACTCAAGGAAATGGTTGAAAGATCAAGAATCAAAGAGGCAATCTCAGAAGGATTCCCATCAAACAACCTAATGCTCAAAGGTACCCATATTGTAATGGTATTTATTTTTCATGCAATAAATTTTGACATAGAGCAATAGAATGTAGAAATAGAATGAATCGGAATGCTATATTCTTTGCTAGACAATTTTTTACTTGCAATAAATTTGGACATATAGGTACTGAGTGCAGAATTCAAATGATGATGATGAATAGATTCAATACTGGTAGAATGATTCAATATTTTCAAGGATATTGCTACACATGTAATGCATTTGGACATAAATCTAACCAATGCAGATCAATGTTAATTACAAATCAATCTGGTTAGAAATTTTTTGTGTGCTACACCTACAATAAACTAAGACACATTTCAAAATTTTATAGAAGGATGGGAAGAAATCAAATCCAGAACAAAGGAATAAAACTATGAATAAAGTTGATCCTACTAAAGTTAAAAATGAAATGGAGAAAATCTGGAAGAAAAAGGAAGAGCTTGAGACTAAGGATGAATCAAATACATCTGCACTTGAATCTGGTGTAGATACTTCTTCTAAAAACTAAACCCAATAATGGATTTAGGGAGAGAAATTATAGATAAATCTTATAAACCTATGATATAAGAGGTGACAAGCAATGAAAATAGGATATGTGGTGTAAAATGTCATTTTGAAGCTGTTGAAAATATTTCGATAGAAAATATGCAATTTTGGAAATTTGCAGAGCATTTTAGGGTTTATGATGTATTTATTAGATTTTTGAAGGTGGAATGCATTAAATGTGAAATTAGGGAAAATCGGTAAAAAATAAAGTAAAAAAAAATCAAGATGAGTTAAATCACTTATACATATTTGAAAAAAAGTAGAGCAAGCTAAAGCAATTTGATGGTGATTTAGGGTATCTGGAATCACACCCTAGTTTCCGTTGAAGCTTGAAAAGGGTATTTACAACTATGTGTACTTAGTGGACTTTAATTAAAGGAAATTTTCTTGAGCATATACAAGTAATTTGAGAGAAAAATGGCCACTCTCACTGTGGTTGATACTTCTGAGAGACCTTGACTGAAATTCAAAAGATATTCATGGAAGGTTTATGATATGGACCCCATGGGTGCATTTCACAAATTCCCAGTAGTGCTTTACCCACTAAGGATACAAGAACCTACATTCATACAAAAATTGGAAGAATTTAACCATCAGGTGCTTAGGGATCAATGGTTTAAGGAGCTATTTGGAGATGATTCCTTGGTGAAACCAGAATATGAAAAACTTGTACAGAAGAAGCTAGATGTATGGAATTGGTTCCCAAAATTTTGTCATGAAATGGATGAAAAGTTTGTAAGGATGGCACTTAGTAGAGTACAAGATAATTTTTTATGGACAAATTTAGTTGGAGTAATTACTAAGGAAGTGATTAAAGTTGTAACTGGTCTCTGCGACATTGGACCTATACTAGTGCTAAAAGTTGTGAAGAACAATGTGGTCATGAAACTAACTGGTACCACATATGATGGAAGAGAACTAACAACCAAAAACATCACAAACCCTACTATAAGATATGTTGTAGTCATGATTGGTCAAAAAATCTACTTTACCAACAAAGGTAATTCAGTTCTTACAACTGTAATTTATGTTGCATATGAAATGGTGGTTAATGGAAGGGATTATGATTTCTATGAGTTGCTCAGGTAGCAACTTATGGATAACCTAAACCAAACAAAGACAAATAAGTATGCATTCAAGTTTGGTACTTTGGTAGCTTGTTTGCTATTCTACTTTTTGAGAGAACTACCTAGAAGGAGTAACATTATATGGAATCATAATAGACTAGTGGCACATCAAATCTTTGAACATCTATGTAGTATTGGAGATTTCAAAGCAAAAAGAGATGTTGTAACTACATTCTTTGCAGTTTTTAAAAACATGTATGAAAGAGATAGAGTTCGAAGGATCCTAGTAAAGAAATATGCAAAGGAAATAACCTTTCTTGTGTCCACTGATGACTGCATCATAGAGGTAGTAGAACCTAGGACTCTATGGATAAATCCTCTAGGATATGAGATTGGTGAGAAAATAGCTGAGGGCCTCATTGAAATGTTTTTAAGCAATCCTAAGGATCCCTCTCTACCCCATCATGGTACATATGAAGAAAAGTCTAATGAAGTGCATTTGGAAACTTCAACACTTCAAAGGGATAAAATAGTAAATAAAAATGTCGAGGAATTCTTTCAAATGCATTCACTCTCTAAGGATGATGTTGATAGGCTGAAGGAAGTTTCTGATGAAAAGAGGGCCATATCAGCTAAAGTGCCCTCTGGGCCTAGAAAATCAAGAAGAGCATCTTCCACAACTACCTCTGCATTACCTAAGACATTTGATACAGTGGTAGAAATAAAAGGAAAGAAGGTAGAGTGCAATGCCCATGTAGTAGTTGGTGTAATCACTTCCTCTAGACCTAGCACCAGAGCTTTTAAGAAGAGAAATGTACCCCCAATTGTACCATCTGTCACCCTTGGAAGAAGAATAAAGAAAAAATAAAATAGGAAAAGGAGCATAAGCGATGCTATACAAGAATAAGTTGATCTTGGATTGCAAGAAGAAAAATAGTTGAAAAGGAATAGAAGAAGCAATACCTCCACTAGTAGTGAAAAGTAGAAACTAGAGACAATGTTGAAATCTTATCTGATGAAGAAGAGATAGAAGATAAAATGGAAGATTTCAAAATTCATGTGCATGAGAAGAAGAGAGAAGAAGGAACATCAGAATCTATGGAGGACATGCTTGGCTCTCCTCCGGTAGGTGATCATCCACCTCTAAAGATGGAAGCTTTAGTTAATAATATGATAGAATATGAGGATTTACTAGCTACTACTAGGTTATTTTATGAAGTTAATAAAAAGGATAAGGAAAAAATTGTAGATTCTTTCATTCAATGCATGGTTATTTCTAATGAAAATATGGAAAATATAAGGAAGAAGGTGATTGAAACATTTATGAGAGGCTTTACTACAAAGGAGGCATGAAGTTGTAACTATTGATAACAAAATGAACTCTGATGCCGTGAATACATATGGATCCTCCTTTTTTGAGGAAGATTTTGCAACCCTGTTAAATGAATGTTCTAAGTTGTTCAGGGTCAAACAAAGAGTCACTCTTCTAATGAATAAAGAGAAAGTTAGTACTAAAAGATGGAGGTAAGAGACTCTTGATGCAGTTAGGGAAATGTCAAGGAATTATGGGATGAGAACCGGCTCTTCATCTCATACAGCTCAAGCACAAGAGCTCGATAATGTTATAGTAGTAGAGGATCATCCTATTTTGGAAATTTTGGTGATACACATGTTGCTTTGGAGACATATTCTCCTCCAAATGATACATAGGAAACAACCAATAAACATATTGAAGATCAACATAAGAAGGATACCGGTAACAATTCAGAAGAACATCATGAGGATATCAAAAATAATGGAGAAGAAGACAAAAATGAAGATGAAGGAGACAAATATGAAAAGGGAAATTATGGAAAAGATGATGAAGACAAGAAGGAGGAAGACAAGAAAGACAAACCATCAGAAAAATCCTCTAGAGAAAAAGAAGATGAAGAAGAGGAAAATAAAGAAGAAAACAAGAAAGAAACATACATTGGAAGAAGTGAAGAAGAATTCCCCAAGACCACGGAGCTATCAAAGCCATCTAGAGAATCATTTGGAAGTACTCTTAAGGATCTACTGACAAGGTAAATAAGGATTTAGCCTATGCTACCACCTCAATTGATTGAAATTTTGTCACACCCAGGCTATGTGGATCTAAGTAAGATGAAACTCGTAGAAAGGATAAAGGTTTGTGGTACCTTTCTTAACTTTGGAACACGATAAATTGAACATACTTATCAGAGAGGAACTGAAATGTTCAATGAAGCTATTAAGACTTTGTAGGAGACAACCCCTGGTGCCACAATTGATGATTCCTTAGCACCTATTGAAAATTTAAAATTCTTGGTTGATTCTATCAAAGAATATACCTCTAACCTTAAGATACAGACTGAGAAAGAGGAAAAGTCAATATTTCTAGAGATCAGGTTACTAATTCTACAAGATAAATGTGCAATCACACAAAACAAGGTGTTGCAAAGTCTAAAAGAGGTGAAGGATCATGAAGAGGAAGCACATATATTGTTTGTATATTGCATACGATGGCATGATGCCACTCGAGCCATTAAAGACTTAATGGACTCATTAGAGTCACAACTCGCCAATGCCTATGGAACCTACAGAATTGTAGATGATAGAAATTATACTACTTGGACTTCTATTGCATACTTGCAGAGCAATTTTTTCACCATATAGAGGAAAAAAGAAGATGCTATGAGGTGGTTATTATAACTTGGAGATTTGGTAATGTCCAGAAACATTCCTATATCAAGTGCCTTGGTGGATGTAGAAAAATTATACAAGATGAATCTTAATCTATCCACTCCAGAAGAAGGAGAAGAGTGCTTAGTACAATTGGATTCATTGCACAAAGAACTTATTAGAGCAAAGCAGATCTAGGATGATGGAAACCTTGCTTGGGAAGCTATTCTCAAGGAATTACAAGGTGTCCCTAGTTTCGGTTAAATGTTTTTGTTTACCCTTTGTCCTTGATGTCAAAGTGGGAGAAGGTTCTATGTGGAGAAGGTTTTGTGTGGAGAAGGTTCTATAAAGGTCTTGTATGAAGAAGGGAGAAAGTAATGTTGTAAAGAATTTTTTGTTTTTATGTATATTTGAAAGGTGGAGTTGAGTTCGCATAATTTTGGTTTGAAGTGTGAAAACATTTTTTGTTGCTTCATTTTTGGCACATGTTTCCATCAATGACAAAGGGGGATATTGTTGGAAGAATGAAGAAGAAGCCCTTTGGTGTGTTTTCATTGATGCCACCATTGGTTTGTGATAGTTTTTTTCCATCTGGTAAATAGTGATTCAGGTACTTTAATATGGTAATCTGGTTTGAAATTGTTCATATCATAAGATCTACCTATGCAGTTTTAATATGTTAATTAGGACTATTAATTGTAGCTATGGAAAAAAAATTAGCGATTTTGGTTGAATAGGATGAGAAATATAAATGAAAGAAGTTTGGCTTATAGTTTTTGGTATGGGTCTTCTTCTGGCCGACTTAGAAAAGTGATGTATGCTTCATTGATGTTTAAAGAGTTCTTTATTAGGTCTAGGTTGACCTAATTTATCTATTGCATGTTCTTTTTTAGTGCTAAAGAAATTTTGTTTGAACTGACAAGTTTTTTTTGAATTGAGTTTGTTTACATATAATTAGGTCGACCTAATTATTGTATATTGATGCAATTCAATATATATGTGATTTTTTTTTTTAAAAAGAAGAGACATAGAGAGATAAATAGATAGAGATGTATATGTGTGTTATGCGAAAATTACAAGCAATAGTTTGCGACAGTGTGTTATTGTGTGAAGTTGTTGGCAGTTATTATGAACCTATAAACCGGTACAAAATTTTGTTTTCCAGAGCTTATTTGGAATTGAAATTGGCTCATAGAAGGTGTATTTTATCAATTCATTCTTTTGGCAGTGAGCCACACCCTTTTGTAATCATTTCAAGCTATGAGAATCCTTTCAAGTATAGTGAGTCCTGGCAGTGTGCCCGGTAATATCGTATGAATGGTTATAATATATTGTGAGCTAATCCTCATTGTGGTTTTTCCCATTCTAGGTTTTCTACGTAAAAATCCTGGTGTTCATGTGTCATGCAATGTGATGATTCCTTTCATGTTTTTTTTTATAGTTGCAGCTAAATATGTTTTAATTATTGAATGGTTAGCAATTAAATGGTTTAGTAGAATACCAATTCACCCCCCCTCTCAATATTTTGGGTGTTCAAAAAATACTAACAAAATAATTTTGCGTTAGAGTCTAATGTTAAAAGTTTACCTTTTTTAATAAGCCTATTCATAGGGAGTTGAATTAGATTCTTACTTAATAATTACAACATTATCACATGAAAAGAATCAAGAAATTGTGTGAATTGTTTATCTCTTGGTCGAAATTGATAGGGAGTGTTACTTGTAGTGGTGACTTGCTTTTCAATTTTATTGGTAGTTTGAGGAGTGTTTATCTTAGTGAAATTTTTGTTTTTCTTTTTGAAATATGGGTAATTGTTTTAAGGTACAAATTTGGATTGACCAATAGGAGTTGATGAAGGTGTTCCTTCATATTGACTAACCAAAATTGATAATCTTGAAAGGTAGTACACAAGTATGTAAAGGATGCATACTTCATCAAAAAAATCTTGTCTCGAATACTAGGTTGCAAGTTTCCTATAAACACTCTTTGGATGTCAGCATCAAGAAGACTATAGGATATTTATGAGTAAAGCAATTAATATTTGAAACATAGAAAAAATTAAGAGTGCATGTGATATGTGGAATGATCTAATGGTTTAAAAACACTTAAAATTTCCCTAATTTTATTAGAAAAAGAGATCTCCCAAGGATAGGATTGAAATTCAACCTTGAGGTGAGTCGGCCCTATTAGGGTGGTATGTTTTTTTCTTATGACATAAATGATTGATTGGCACTTTTGGGAGATAATTTTGAATGCATTAAAATACTAAATTATATGACCTAACACTTGAAATGTAGAATATTATGATAATATAAATAGAAATGATAATTTATAGGAAGATCCGAGAAGGGAAGAAAGGTATGCACTTGGCCTAAAAAGCAAGTTTTGAGCTTTGTAGTATGACTAGTTCACCCTAGAGTGAATGGATCCTAGTGGAGGGTTCCAAAATTTTATTTTGAAGTCCTTAGATCCTAGATCTAAGTTTTTGATTTCTCTAGGTTTGACTGTTGGAAAGCCAGAATAAAATATAAATCTGAGTTTTCGTAGCTTGACAATAATGATGACAATATTGAAAGCTTTGCAAAATTTCTCCTTTGATCAATCTTCAATTCTAATTCACCTATAAATCTGCACATGCAAAAAGAGAAGAAGAATGTTTGTTTTGGGTGAATGGGGGTTTTCCTTAGTCAAACTCGATGTTGGTAATTAAACCTTGATATTGGAATGATGATAAATGGAAGGAATTGATGAATGAAAAAATCTATGTTACAACTCACCAAACCCTTAATGGTTGACCTTAGAGGATTTAATTCTAACACATCTCTCTAAGGCTTGTATTTTGCATGAATTGGCTTGATTAATTGCTCGATTTGATGCTTGAATGCTTGAAACCTGCATCACAATGCTAGTTCTCCAAAAAATGACATGAACACACATGAAATTTGACACGATGATATGATATTTATTGCTGCTATAGATGACTAATAATGCTACTCTTCAATGCTCTTGACAATAATATTTTCTCTTGTGATCTCTTGATTATGAAACTTAGATTTGAATTGATAAAATAACTATGCATTTATAGGTGTTTATCTAATTTCCCAAAAATTAGATTCCAAAAGCCAAAATTTGAAACTTGAATTTAAATCATTAAAATGATGCCAAAAACATATTAAAAATTGGTTCCTATCACTTAAAGGGGACCCATTCGCCCTTGGGCTAATGGGTCCTAGGACCTAAGTCTAGGACGCTCAATTTCTATGGTGTTTAAATTAATGTTGGAAATTGCTTAATATTGTTGGAAGTATGAGTATCATGTGTGTTTCCATTGATGTCAATAGTTCTAGGTTGTTGTATTGATGTCAAAAAGTCTATGGAGAGATTGTTGGAATTTTTTGTCTTCTTTGATTAGTTGCATTATATTGTCATTAGTAGTGTCACTGCTGTCGACCTCTAGTGTTGCTTTGATAAGATTTTTTTGATGGATGTTCAACATCTTATGTGGTTGAGATACTTAGAAAATTTTCAAAATGATGAGAATATGTTTGTGGTGCCTACTTTCCAAGTGATTTGGAGAAAATTTGAAAAAAAGAGAGAATAGTGTGGTGAAGAGTGTTTAGTATGAAAAAGTGGTGTTCAATGTTTTTCTTCGCATTTCTTCATGGTTGAATATCTTCCTATGTGGTTCAGATATGTTGATCAGAGGTGTTTAGAGGTGTCATATCCATAATTTATTGTCTTGGATCATTATGTAGAGAAATTTGTGTTCACCAGTGTGTGAACTGCAAAAGTAGTGTTGACTAAGAGAAATGGTTTTTTCTCTACATTTCTCTGGACAGTCTAGTTTCTAGTCTTAAAGATCTAAGGGTATGCTTATGTTTCTCATATCTATCTTTAGTCTGATTTGTTTATGTTTTGGTGCTCTACAAGGTTGATTTAGGTGTTGGAGTGTGTGGAAGGTTAGCTGGTTATGCAGAATGAATATGTTCTTTTGGTGTACAATGTTACGAAGGATTTTTTGGATTTTAGGGTGTTGATAGAATATTCTAGATTATGTTTAAGTGTTGTGTGTGGTTCACGAGTCATCTTTGGATCAAAGGAAGCATGTACTTAATTTTTTAATGGTGTTAACATAGGTTTGATTGACCTTGGATGTTTACACTAATTGCAGATATGCTTTAGTGTTTTTGGAAGCATGGCATGGCGTGTATGAGTGGATTTGGGTCTGTGTTAAGGTGTTTTGTGGTTTTTCTTCATTCCTTTCCATCATTGGAATGCTTAGTGCTGGCCTAATTTGAGTTTTCATGGTTGAAGTGCATAGCCGACATTGTGAATTGTTTTCAAGGTTGAAGAAGGTATAAATAAGTGTTGAGTTGATGGAGAATCAAGTAGTGAAGTGTGAAAGTGTGAAATGTAGCATGATCCTTGATGCCTAAGACTACTGGAAGTAGTGAACAAAAGGTATCTACATTCTATAGAGAGAGTTTTAATGTTCTGGTGAAGTAGTGGTGGAATTTTTCTGTTGCTCTGAGATGGATTTCTCATTGTAACAATCTTCTTTCTTCTTTCTAATCTAGCAACGAGCTATTCAGAGTGATCCCTTCTTTAATTTTGGGTAGTGAGATTATTGTATTTAGTGTTGCAATTACTTTATATTGTGAGCTAATCCTCATCATGGTTTTTCCCTTCTTGGTTTTTCCACATAAATCTAGTGTTCTCATATGTTAAGATGTACTTACATTACTGTTTCTCATGTTTACATTATGTTAATGCATGATAAGGGTTTAACAGTTGTTAAGAGTTTAAGCACTAATGTAGATCCAAATTTTAATGAATATTTTGATGTTTTAATGTATAGCTAAATCACCCCCCTTCTTAGTTGTCTTGTGCATTCAACAAATATAGGTTTCTCTTTCAGAAAATAGGAAAAATGAGGCTTTGTAATACATAATTTAGGTAATTAGAAGCTTAATTAATTCCAATTAATTAAGGACACCCAAACATAGTTTGAAATTGTAAAGGTATAAAATTTTCTACACTACATTTATCACTCACTTTAGTGAGAGTATGAACTTACAATCAAACTCACACTAAAGTAGACAAATATGTATCAAGAGAGGTCCAAGTGTACAAATGTTGATGGGATAGGATGACAAAGATCAAGGAGGTGGCCAAGCCCCCAGGATCAAGATCCCATGGTAAACTAACATAAATACAAAGGGACACACACATATTCATGATATGAAGCAACAAGACAAGAAACACTGACATACAATGTCAAAATTAATGCAAGATACACTAGCAAGTTGCATTATGCCACGTCCATCAAATAAAATCGCAAGGATGTAAAATAACTTATGAGACACATGGCTCCACTAGCAAGAAATCTTTTTTATGCTAGGTTTCCATGAAAATATGCTCACAAGGGGTAGTGCAGTCTGATATACACTAGGTGATCCCTAAGGCAATAGGGTGAGAAACAAACACTAGGTCTACAAGGTGTGAACTCAAAGAAAGGTGGTAGATGGTCAATTCATGTGAGGTCTACAGGCTCCCATACGTCAACCATATCAAAATTTATACTCCCTAATAACTTTGATAAGGTGCCACAAAATGAACATGCTTCACAAGGATAGCAATCTACTTTATGCTAGACACTCATGGAATAAAATATGGAAAGGTTTAAATGAAATTATGTTAAAAATATAATCAAAGGGGTTTTTCTTAATACATGAGAGGTCTCACCTTAGGGTTCAAATCACACTTGATATCATCACCAAGAGAGAATAGTCAAGGAATAAAAGATTCACATCTTAGGGAATACAAATCATAACATTGCCACCAAGAGGAATTTCATATGCCAAGAAGGGTCACCCTCTTGTAGAACATCAAGCATAATATCACCATGAAGAATACATGTCACATAGATCAAGAAAGCCACACTTTGAATAAAATTTCATACTTCCTAGGAGATGTATACTATCATCACTAATAAGGGAACATGCAGGAAAACCAATGAGTATGTTGGTTATCCTTTCCCCCAACATAGAGGCAAATACAGCCACCAGGACTATCAAGTTTGGCTGCATGAATAGCCTTAGTTTGCCAAGATTGTACCACCATGAATGGAAATGAGCAAGACACATAAAGAGATGCCAATACCATATAGTGATGAGCAACATGATATGATGAAAATAATTATCAATTAGAGGAAGTAGGTACATCAAAACAAGGAAGAGCACCAAAATCCTTAAGATGTTAAATTTTAATACTAAAATCCTTACATTCATTGGTTGAATGACCATGCACTTGATGATATGCATAAAATGAAATTTTGTTATAAAATTTCTTTCATGTTCTTGGAATAAGAGATATCAAGTGATCTTGGAGAAGCCTCAACAAGGTACTCTCTTGATCAATAGTAGAAGATGTTCATTTCTTTTGTGACAAATATACTTCTTTCTTACTACAAGGTGGCATACATATACAAGACTATTTAGGTTTAGATTGTGTGATTTTGTACTCTCCCTTAAAGGAGGGTGTAAAATATAATGAGCCCCAATTACTAAAACATGTGCTTGAAGATGAATCAATATCATGACCATGATGTATATTTTTTCTAGGAGTTTTTTGCATCATGACATTGATATTGAGTGAAGGTTTCTTTGATTCTTTCATTTTTTTCAAAGGAAAATAATCAAGACCTCTTGTTTGTTCTTATGGGGTAGGCTCTATAGGGACATAGATATCTTGTTCTTTAACACCACATCCTTTTCCATTATAGCCAAGTTGTTTCAAAATTTTGTAACCTCTTCCATAATTTTTTTCCATTTCTTTTGGAGAAGGTGGTTTCTCATGATCACACTCATCATATGTGGGTATATAATTTTTGTTTTCCTCTTCTTCACTAAAAGTTGTGGACTCACATGGTTGTAATGACTCAAATTGTGTTTATATTATGCCAACTTCTTTCTCTTTTCCTAATTTGTGTATAATCTTGTATTCTCCCATGAATGTAGGTGTAAAATCCAATGAACCCCAATCATCATCCAGTAGTTTCATGATTGATGACAAGCACTTCTCCTTTTCTTCTTCTTTCATAGATTCAACTTTTGAAGTTGGTATCAGTGTTCTCAAAGGGCTTTTCATGCCTTCTTTAGTTTGTAAGAAAGTTTCAAATTGAAGATTAGATTTGATTGTGCAGACCTTGTTTTGATGTGTACTTCATTAAAAGGTGAAGCGTTGAAGGGACTCCATTCATTTCATGAATCCAAGGTCTTCCTAATAGAATATTATATGAGAGTTCTTGAGGCATGAAATGAATAAGGGTTTGCAATGTAACCTTACCCACTTTAACAAGTAATGTTATCACACTAAGCAGTTATTTTCCCACATTATCAAATCCATGGATAGATAAAGAATTAGGTTGAATTTCACTCTTATTCACTCCAATCTTGTCAAGGAGGATTACACTACAAACATTTAGTGTTGAACCATTATCAATGAGATTATGTCTTATGTAACACTTGTTAATGACAACCATTATCATCAAAGCCTCATTTTTTTTTCACTTTTATTAGAGGTAATTTATCTTGATGAAAGACAATATCTATGTTAACCAAATTCATACCTTGAATTAAGGCTGCTACATCATTTGGTTGTACACTAGGAGGAACAAAAACTTATTGTAAATAACTTTGAAGCATGCTATGATAATTAGGTGATGCTTGAATAAGATCCCATTAACCAATATTAGTAGGAGTGTTTCTAAGTTGTTCCACAAGATCGTACTCCTTTCCATTGTGCAAAGGAAAATTAGGAGCACTAAGAAAAATAGGTTGAGGTAGTATTAATGAAGTAGGTATGGTTTGTGGTTGCCTATTATTCCTTGTATTATATATGTGATCAATGGTATTGTAACTTGGTTGCAATGAAATATTGTTACTAGTGAGTTGCCTTGCAAATTTTAAGATAAAACTTGGATGTTTTGTCTTATTTTTAGGTGGTCCTATGATAAGCATAGGCTTGGTTTGGACTTCTGGTTGTTGTGAAGGTGGGTAGATGATAAGTTGAGGTGAATTTGCATTAGCTTCCCTTTTTTTAATTTGATATGACAAGGCTTAACTTGGATGAACTTTGTAAGATGAAATCCTCAAGGGCTTCATCTAACATGTCAAAGTTATCACTACTAAAGGGTTTGAAGGATATATTAACTTGTAGAAAGAGATTTGACATGATTAGATAACTATTCTTTCTCCAAGTTTTATCATTTAGTGTATGGTTTTTTGTTTAATGCTTTGGGATAGTTTATGGTTTCTGATGTTTGTAAAATGAAGATTAATCTATCTAAACTATGCAATGATAAAAATTAAAGAAAATTTCCATAGATCTAAAATTACCTAATATTGAAACAAAAAAAGCTTTTTTTTCTTTTCTTCAATATTTCACCAAAAGAACAATCTTTTTAATGTGCATAATAGATTGTTTTAGAATTTAAAATTCCAATTTTGACAACAAAAAAAAAAGTAGGAACAGAGACAAAAATGCACCTAGAAAATTCCTAGGACACTTGTATAGGGACAGATTCGCCCAAGGGCGAATGGGTCCTTGCTTAGTGTACTAAAAACTAAAAAATTCAATGTCTAATCTTCTGTTTATGTTTATTGTTTCAAGTTGCAGAATGTTTCTTCTATGGCTAATTTTCCATATTTTATTATGTAAATGCAAATGCAAGAAATGACAAAAGATGAACAAGAATGACAATTTTTTGAATGTAATTTTGATTAAAATTTTTGATCTAAATGACTGCAAGACACCCTACACAACCAATATGCAAACTACTATATGAAATGTATGCAATATTTTTAGATTTTTTGAGATTTTAGATGATGTGAAATATAATTTTGAGTGATGAAAAATGCAATTTTGAAACCCTACATGAGATGCAAGACTAACTAATGTAAATCCTAAATCTAGGGTTTTAGAGACTTCCAAATCAAAATTTATGATGTACAATGTCAGGTTCACCAAAATGAAATATAGAAAAATGTAAAGGGTGGGCGTGATATGTCAAAAGATTTAAGGATTTAAACACACTTACACTTTCCCTAATTTCCTTAGAAAAAAGAGATCTCCCAAGGATAGGATTGAATTTCAACCTTGAAGTGAGTCAACCCTATTAGAGAGTTTTGATATATTCTTATGAAAAAAATGACTTATTGGCACTTTTGGGAGATAATTTCAAATGAATTAGCAAACTAAATTGCATGACCTAACACTTGAAATGCAAAATATTATGATAACAAAAATGAAAACTATAATTTTCAAGCAGATCTGAGAAGGGTAGAATAGTATGCACCTAGCCTAAAAAGTAGGTTCTTAGCTATATAGCAGGATTGATTTACCCTAGGGTGAATGGGTCCTAGTGTAGCGGTCTAAAATTTAATTTTGCAGTCCTCAAATCCTAGACCTAAGCTTATGATTTCTTTAGGTTTGACTATTATAAATTTGGAAATAAAATATGAATCTAATTTTTTGTAGCTTAACAATAATGATGACAACTTTGACAACTTTGTAAAATTTCTCCTTTGATCAATCTTCAGTCCTTCACCTATAAATATGTGCATGCAAAGAGAGAAGAAAATTATTTGGTTTTGGGTGAGTAGGGGTTTTCCTTAGTCAAACCCCATGTTGGTAATTAAACCTTGATATTGAAATGATGATAAATGAAAGGAATTGGTGAATGAACAAATCTCTATTACAACTCACCAAACCCTTAATGTCTACCCTTAGAGGACCCAATTCTAGCACATCTCTCTAAGGCTTGGATCTTGCATGAATTGGATTGATTGATTGATTGATTTGATGATTGAATTCTTGAAACCTACATCACAATGTTAACTCCAAAACATGACATGAAAACACATGAAATTTGACATGATGGTATGATCTTCATTGCTATTGTACATGACTAATAATGTTTCTCTTCAATGCTCTTGACAATAATATTTTCTCTTGTGATATATTGATTATGCAACATAGATTTGAATTGATAAAATAGTTATGTATTTGTAAGTGTTTATCTAATTTCCCAAAAATTAGATTCCAAAATTTGACATTTGAAACTTGAATTTAAATCATTAAAATTCCACCAAAAACATATTAAAAATTAGGTCCTAGCAGTCAAAGGGGACCCATTCGTCCTTGGGTGAATGGGTCCTAAGACCTAAGTCCAGGACACTCAATTTCCAAGGTGTTTAAATTAATGTTGGCAATTGTTTAATATAGGTTTCCCTTTCGAAAAATGGGAATAATAATGCTTTGGAATGCATAATTTAGGTAATTAGAAGATTAATTAAGTACAATTAATTAAGGGGACACAAACATAGTGTGAAATTGTAAAGGTATACAATTTTCTACACTACAATATCATCATATAAAATCTATTACATTTTCCTTAAGTACTTATTTCTAATGAACTAAGTCAATTAACATCACTTGAGGACCAATTTTTGCTTGAAAATGTTGAAGAAATTCCCTAACAAGTTGTTTGAATGAAGTGAATGAGATGTTTGGTAATGAGAAAAAACATTCTAGGGCCATGTCTTTCAATGTTCTAGGAATTTTGTTTGCCAAGATTGCATCTTCAAAATGAAATCACTACATAATGTTGTAAAGATGACACATGGTTGTTAGGATCTCCCTTACCATTAAACTTTTCAAATCGAGGTATCTCAATGTTTAGAAACTTAGCCCCTGTCAGAAAGAACAATGGGAAATAAGGCTTTGTGTCAACTTCAGAGACCTAAATATAGCCTCCCTAAATGATAACTACCCTCTCCCCTCCATGGAGAATTTTTTTCAAAAGTTTAGTGGTTCAAAAAGATTCTCTTTCTTGGATGGCTACTCAGGCTATAATCAAATTCTAGACCAAGAATATGATCAACATAAGACACCATTTACTACCAAATGGGGTACCTATGTGTTAATGCAAAACCTACACAAGCTAACAATTGATCAACAAAACAATGTCAAACATGTTAGAAAAGAAAATATAATGTTTCCTATGAGATTCTTTAGCCAATTCAAGAGAAAAACATGAAAAAAACAAGAAACTAATGAAATAAAGCATGTAAATTGAATTGAACTAACTAAACCTCCATCCCATAGGGGGAGTGGTTCTCTTTTGATATGGAAAGAAGCCCTTTCCCAATCCCTTTGATAAGCTTGATGTAGTGTAGATGATCCAAAGATGAAATTCAGTATAATCTAGCTATGATGCTTGAAAATGATGGAATGCTAAGAACTCAAATGGCTATAGTGATAATGCATGAAGTTGTGGATCCATATTGTGAAAAGGATGCCTCGATTTATAGAAGCCAAGGATTGAAGAATGAAGGAAATTGGTGAATGTGGGATAAATTGAGAGCCAATGATAATGTTCCAAGTGTCACAATTCTATTGGAGGAAGGTGGAGCACATTTTGGGAAATGTGTGAGTGGAGGATGGAAGAGAAGAAAATGTTGTTGGTTGAGAATTTGAAATTGTTGTAAGAGGAATTGAGCGAGATTTGAGAGGATATTAGAGGATTTGAAAGGTTGTAAGAGAAGTAAATGTAGATGTGAAAGGTTTTTGAAAACCTTTGGAGGGAAATTGAATTAGAGGTGGTTAAGAGGAATATTCCTCATAATATGCCTTTGTGAGGATAATTGAGATAATTAGATAATTAGAAGAAATTGATTTTATGTGCAACCTAGTTAGTTGACCATGGTTGATTTGACTCTTGAGGAGTTAAAATCTGGAGGATTTAATTAATGATGATTAGAAGGTGATTTAGGATTAATTAATCTATAATTAATTAATTGGAGAGGATTAGGAGATGTGGCATTTGATTTGATTGATTTTTAATCAAATGAGAGGATTTAATTAAATGATTTGATTTAATTAAATAAAATGAACAATTAGTTAGAAGAAAAGGATGAATTAATCAATAAATTTAATTATTTGATTAATAGCTAAATTTGATAATTTTAATTAAATAATGTTGATTATTCAATTAAGTGATTGATTTGAGGTGATTTAGGAAGAAATGGTGCTAGATAATTAGAATTAGATGCATAGTATCAATCAGGACTTTTTCGGTGTCTACATTTTGCCTCTCTTTGAAGTGAAGCACCTACTACATCGGTTCAAAGAATAACACTGCCATGATCAAAATTCAAAAATTTCCTAATTTTTTTGAATGGCCCACTGCTACCCCAGTGGAAGAATTTACGTTGTTATACTGCCCCCTCGAGAGATAGGGTGAAAATTGCAAATTTTGGTTGAGCTCGCGAAAAAGATTAAATGATTCGGGAGTGGAAAATAGCCCATGGGATGCAAAATTAGGCTTATGACGATGAAAACGGGCTTTGTTCGGGCAAAAGCAGATTAAATGGGTTCAAAAACCCTAAAAAATACCCAAAAATCCTCAAAAAAATTGCATATAAGGGATTAAGAGGATCATTTTCAAATCATTTGCTCACTTGTCTTCTAGAGATTCTGTCAATTTTGCTCTGAGGTGCCAATAGAATGGTTTCTCATGTGCTTCCCAAGCATCATAAGGATCAAGTTTGTGAGTTCTAGCGGCCTTAGGATGC